>WHYT01017192.1:408830-439719 GCA_009806455.1 Tetrax tetrax | reverse complement strand
AGGATTACCAAACTAAAAAAAAAAAACCAGGAACAATATAAGTGTTCTCAAAAGTTCTTTATTTTCCTATTATTTCTTTTGCATTCAGTTCTACTGGTTCTCTCTCTCTGCTTGTATTTTGTGAAGATTCCTCACTTCCATGTTTCTAGTTTCTCATTGATTTTCTCTTTAGCTCTACCAAGTCTTTTTAAAGAAAAACATTCTTTATTTGCCAGGCTTTAAATCTTACTCTAAAAAAAGAAAAAAAAAAGAAAACAAGATTCACATTCAGTGTTAGTTTTAGGGCTTTTCAAATCTCAGCACTATAGTTTTGTTTCAAGGGTTCTTTTTTGTTTTAAATTGAATGTACACAAAAGGGGGCAAGCAGAAGAAAATCAAGTGCAAGTTGCTATTACTGTCTCATATTTGTAACTTAACTGCTGACAAAGAAGAGATATCTTACACAAGTAGTAATTTAATCAAATGCTTCAGCCTTTTGTAAATTTTAGAAGAGTCAAACTGTGCTTTAAAGCATTGTTTCAGTTGCATTTCTCATCTTGGCACAGTTTCAAGGGTTGTTTTATCTTGTGACAGTGAGGCCAGATCTTTATTAATAAAAGGCAAAATAGATTTTGCAAATCACTCATAGTGAATTGAAATCCCAATTTTTAATTCTTGTTGAGTTTTTTGTGTTTTTTGTTTTTTAACCTTTGTCTTTCTTGGACATTCTATATTCAAATCCATATAGGGGTGTCAGTACAGTTTCCTGTGGGGTCTTGTAGAGAGCACTGAATTTTTTCTGGTCAGTTTGTACTGTGGGAAGAGTTGCAGCATCTGGTTCATTTAAGTGTCATACTTGGTGGCAAATTCTGTGCATAGGGATGTTTCTAAGGGTGTACTTAGGCTTTTGCTTGAGATACCTTTCAGGAAAACAGAGTAAATTAGAGGTAATTATATTCTTTTTGCTGTCCTGACTTACCTATTTAGCTTACAGGAACTACCTCTTATTACAGGAGATTTTGTGACTGTTGGTACCTCCAGGTATTATTCTATCACAGCTGATAAGAGGTAGTGCTTTGATGTTGCAATTAACACCAATTATATGCATTTCCTGTTTGCTTTTTAAAAAATTGCCAGTAGCAGAGTGACCAGATTTCATCAGAGATTAAAATAACAGTACTTCCAGTAAAAGATTCCTCCAGAGATGTTACAACTACATTTGATTCATGGCAAAAATCTGAGGGTCTGAATCATGCCCAAGTCTTTAAAACTGCAACTAAGAGGCAAAAGTTTGTTAATGCCATTTTTGTAATTTGGAAAAAAAACAAGCAAGCAGTAAAACCAAATAATTCTTGATTACATAATCTGTAATTTGATATAGGCAGTTATTAATAACATGAAAGGAAAATAGTGTGTGGTTGAATTTGGTGTCTCTTGCTTATGTATGTTGGTTAAAAACTGCAAATCAGTTTATAGTCTTTTATTTTAAATAATTGATTGTTCTTTTGTTTAGGGTGGAGCATATCATGATCCACACACAGAAGATGGAGCATCTACTAAGGAAAATAGAATTCTGTATAATGACCCTGTTCCAAGAAGAGTTGGCAGCTTTTACAGAGGTAATTTTATGGTGGATCTTTCAAAATTAAACAAGAATTTTAACATGGAATATAAATTAAGTAGTAGAAATGGATAATGAGAACTAAAATGAACAACCAGAAAAAGTTTACTGGAAAAAGAATTGTTACCCAACTTTCAGAGACTGGGTTGACCTCCTAGGTTGCGTGCAGTAACTGTACTAGTATCATATTATCTATTTGCAAATGATAACTCACTTTGCTTGAAAAGTCTATCCAGTGCAGTATCTTGTAAAGCAGAAGATAATTTGTCAGAGGGAGTTGAACAAAATAAATTAATATTACCAGAGTAAACATAAATTAATGTTTTTAATTCATATTTTAAATTCTTATTAAACACCTTTGTACTTATAGCACATTGACATACTTACTGGTCTATTTCAGATACTGTGGTGCATGGAACTGTAATGCTGGTTTTTTGTTGCTGGAAACCTATAGTCTTTTTTTTTTTTTTTTGTTCAGACTTACTAAAGATCAGGGTTTTCTACAAGCAAAAGCACTTTTATATAATCCTGGTTTAGAATAAATAATAACAAAGAACTGTGTATAAATGTATGTATATGTGTACATGTAAGTATATACACACAAATAGATATTGTTCTATTGTGGTACACAAAAGATGGTGATTTCTGAGCAGCTACCTCATGGCTAAACCTGAGCAATCCTTTCAATAAAGACAAGGATTATAAGAAGCTAATGACTGTCTTGCAAGTGTTAGGAGGCTTGTGGGGCTCCCCTGTATCTTAAGAAGTCCCAGTCAGCTAAAATTTGATTATGAGTCACCTAACAACCTTAAGTAGAGCCACAAATCTCCCTCTGATCCTTTTCAGGTCGATCAGTTGGCTGATGACCTGATTTAGACATGTTAAAATCTGTCAGTCCTTGCAAGTGTCCCACTGCAATATTGAAACCTGTGAGCAATATTAAAGCTCGTACTGTTTTAAGCAGTTCTTTTGAATGTAATGTTTTGTAGCACATGCAGCGGAGGATACTTAAGAATCCTCGGTCCTGAATTGCTTTTATTAATCCTTGAAACACTCCTAAAATTGGACGTGGATTATCCTTTTTTTAATACACAGTAACACAGAAGAATGGAAGAATGACTTTCTGTAAGAAATGTGCTAAGGAAACTGTAGGTCTTGGGTTACATTCAATTAATATTATTATACACTACAGGTTTTTTCCTCTTTAACTGTATCTATGCAACAAATATATTTTAGTTCACAGACTTAATGATTCCTTTGGAAAAATAATACTGTATTTAAATAATACATTGATAATAGTACACACAAAAACTATTGAAAGAAAAAGTTACTATGAAAACAGTAAATTCATATTTCTGCAATTCTTAGTACTGATTTAATACAAAGGTTATTAGCATCTCCTTTTGTACTATAGCTTGAACAAAAACTTATAGATTCAATTTTGATATATAGTATAGGGTGATGCTGCAGTAACGTTTCAATTAGTGTCTGATCATTTTTTAATCCAGTGCAGGTATTTCTGGTGATATTTGTAATTCTAAGAAATTTGTGTTCTAGGTATGCAAACGTATTTTCAAAACCACTGTATGTCTGTTTAAAAAAGATATAGTATTTGATTTTGATACTTTCATTTTTATTGAGTAATCTCTTACTTTTAGTTATATTAAAATCTGAAGTAATTTTTTTTCAGGATGAGTACTTTTTTTAAGGTCTATGTAGAGACAAAGTGTAAACTGTAGTATTTTCTGGTTTTAAGTAGCAGTGCTACAACCTTTTATTCTATTTCTTATTTTTAAATATCAATTGCACTTGTGGCTCGCTCCAGATAGAAAAGTTCTCAAATCTAATAGCAGCTTACCCAAGTTCTGATGATGGTCTCATGTTACAACTAATATTGCCATGCAAGTATCACAAAACAACAGCTTTCCAAACTGTAAAAAAGTATGCCTTTTTTCAGTCATACATAAAGTACAACTGTGTCTTCACTGTCTAGTTTCTGTAAAAGAGGTAGAAAGGAAGCAGACAAGTGAAGGATGTGATTTTTGGCAGAGCTCAGTATCATTGTTTGCTGTTTTCTCTGTTCAGTTCCCTCTCCGCGTCCAGAGAGTACGTATATAGAAAACAATGTCTCAAACAGAGCCTCTGTGTTACCAGCAGACAGCAGCACGGTGGCAAACCACTCAAAGAGACAAACCACCTTTGACACCTGGTGAGTTGTTATTTACACAGATGTGTAGAGAATGGCAGGAAAAAAAAAAAAGGGATTTTTAACAGGAGGGAAGAAACGCACGTTTTTCTCAAAATTTGCAATTGTCTATACGTGCTTAGTTGCTTCCTCTAACTATACTGACAGAGCATTGCATGCCTTTTGAGCAACATGAAATACTTCATTACACAATCACACTGAATGCATTTAAGATTATATACTTTTGTCCAGTCTTTCGTGATTTTTTTCCACTATTAATCTTCGGTTAAAGAGAATACAAAGTGCTTGCATGCATATAGCATGGATAGCAAGGCTGTAGCTTCATCTGTGGATTCCAGAAGCATGAATTGTCAGACTAATGGAAAAAGTATCAAAATGCATGTTTCCATATATAAAATAGGACTGTATTGTGAAGAATATAATATTCACCCTACAGTGGGGACTGCTGCTCTTTTTGCTTACGCACTACAGAAGGAAATGAGTATGTTCTATGGGAAGATGGACTAAGCAGCATCTTAATGGTGTATATTGATTTTAAAAGATTAAAAGCATCACATGGCTCCATTATATAACATAGAACAATTAACCATAATTATGCTAATAGAATGACAGCATATGCATAACTTTACAGGACTTAAAGGGAAATAGCTTAATTTTGTTGCTCTGAGAGCTGTTCAGCTCTAAAATACTCTTAGTGTTCTACTTTGTTTAATCACAATAAAGCACACTGAATAAAATAAGCAAATGGAGCTTCAAAGGATTGGTGGGAGGAATGGATTGTATGTGTTCGCGTGGTTCAAGTACGCCTCATACTGCTATCTGAAACACTGCTTTCTGAAAGTGCGATAAAATCATGCTATCTAAAGAACTGTTTCAGTGTTTTGTTGAATTAATGTGTTTTCACATGAACAACCTGTGAATTATCTGCTTAAAAAAGAAAGGGGGTGGAGGGTGGGGAAGGGAAAGAATTGGTATTTCGGCTTGTGTTCAGGTTATATACCCATGTCAGTAATAGATGATGTTTACTCCGGAACCCTTGTCACGTGCTCTGATTCACTAGAATCTGCTTCCTGTCCTTCAGTAGCTCCACCTACATCCGTTTTGTGGAAGTTAGCTGAGGAATCCAGTCATTTATGTAAAAAGGTGGTACTTATGTTGTGACTTATGTGGCTAAAGAAGGTATTTATTCCTACTGTTGAACCCTTTTACATATTTTGTTGTCCTTCGTATCTGAATCTTTCTATCTTGCATATAACGTAAACAAATGGAATCTTGTTTTGCTTTATACATCATTTGGCAATATATTACCTTTTATTGTGTGGTCACTGCAAAGAAACATGTGATGTTATTTTAACTCTGAACTGAAATAATAGCATCTGTTATTAGAGCTGGTTGGGAATTTTTTGCTTACAATGCCAAATTATCGAAACAAACTTTTCAAAGGAACAAACTAATACCCACTAACCTTTTATTGGGAAGATTCTTCACCTCCAGGATGGAATTGCCAGTCAAAACCAGAGATATACTCAAAATAACAAATATTCTGGGGTCAGCGTTATTTTTTGGAATGTGAGGAACTCAAGTACAGGGCCTTTATTCTTTGTTATTTAAACCAGAGGCTTGAACCAAGATCTTAGATCTAACAAGTGAACTCCCTAAACCAGAAGTTAGAGGTTATTCTGGAGCACATTCTCTGTTTCCCTCAATATATTCTCTTGAAGCTGTTTCATCTTGTTGAAATAGTGAAATGGCCACAAAGATGCTGAATATGGCTTAGCAAATAAGGCCCTTCATTAATTTTGAGACAGTTAGATTTAAGTTCTTGCTCCAATTAATATACTCAAATATTTTCACAAAGTGAACCAGCTCCTTTGAGAGAAGAACCCACAGAAGACTAAGCATTTCTTCTTGTGAATGGGAAGAATGGCAGTGGCTGCAACACCAAGTTACTGCTATTTTGGCATGCGTTTCTCTTTGTTTTTCCTACTTCCTATTTTCCTGAAATGTTTCCTGCCCAGCTCTACATGTTAACTCTGTGCAAATTGTCCTGGCAATGGTCTAATGTTGCAAAATTGTTCTGTGCCATAAATACAGCTTAATCAGATTCCTGAGTGATGTAGAGTCTATGTTCCTCTACTTAATTTTCTGTATAGAAGTTGTGTAAACCGCTTATGAAAATGTTGAAAGCTCTAATGGAATGTGATTCTGCTTACATCAATTTTATGATGAAGTAAATATTTGATGTTTGACTGACATACATTACTGGTACATGACAATTCATCTCAAATTATGAGTGACATGTATTCCACCTGGACTTGCCACTACTGTAAAATATTGCTTCTCTCATACTATTGCTCTGTGTTGCCTTTCTTCTGTCAAAGATTTTGTGACTGTTTGCTAAGACTGAATTGTCACAGATGTTCCCTTGTCTTTGTGTGCATTTCTTCACGCTGTCCCCACTGTCCTGCCTCTTTAAAAATAAAGATGTTATAAACTCGACTTTTGTCATCAGGTTTTACTCTTAAATCATTTCTGAACTTCAGACAACTTGATTTGAAAAAAGGGAAATTTTTCATCCTGCTATAAAGTCTTTTCTTTGCCAGAGTTTAATTTCCTGTAAATGACCTTGAACTTCCTCAATTTTTCCTTTTTGATACAAGAGTAGATATTTCATTCTCTTTCAGTTGGACGAGCTTTGCTTTGAGCTGGGCAAAATCAGGAGGTATAGGCAGGATGTTAACCTTGTTCTGCTAGTGTGCCGAGATGTTGGCCTGAGTTATCTTTACCATTGTCACAGTTCTAAATATCCCTTTGGAATGAACTCCAACATGCAGAATTTTATCTCACATCGCATTGGAAGCGTTTGCATTGATTGCTTACAAGAGATCTGGGGCTTCTGGAAAGCTTTGTTGTTTAGACCTTTTATGTCCATTTAAATGTATTCATTCTATGACAAACAGCTTGTCATATCTTCTGTAGCATGTGTCATACCTTCCCGCAAAAAATAATAGAAAGGGGAAATACATAGTATTTATTTTTATATGTATATAATATATATAAAAACACACAAACTCATTCAATAAATTAACAAAAAAAAAAGAACATCCTACTCTTAGGAGTGTCAAAGGCTTACAATTATCCATCTACCATTAATTTTCAAGACTCCAAAATAATACAGTATTTTGTAAACATGACATGACTGTATCGGAGTAACAAAGGAGTCACACATTAATGGTCCTGAAACTAGAAAGTTACCAATATCTGAGCAAGCTAGTTTAAAGCTTGTTCAGCTGTGTCTGCAGTACAACTGTTGCTGCATTGTAAATACTTTCCCGTTCTTCTACAGAATTAATGAGTTTGTAAAAAATACCAGGAAATTGCAGATTTGTAACTTGCAAGCTTAAAAGTCATCTGTGTGTGTTACTCTGGTTGAGGCTTTAGGAATCTGCTCTGCACAGCTTGAAGATGTTCACCTTCTTAATGGTATCGCTTTCCCTCTGGCATTTCCTGCACAAGACTCTTGTATACACATTATCATCCAGTATGTTTGCTTTATTCATCATATTCATCATGGCAACATCTGAGTCTCCCTTCCAGTCTCTTCTAGTAACCACTGCCTCTTCCCTGACCCTTTCCCAGTCATTAGTGTTTTTATTTTGTACTAGAAATTAGATTATGTGGTCTAATGTTATTTGCAAGGAAGCTTTCCAGAATTTTTAGTCATCAATATTCTGTCAAAAAAAAATAAACCTAGTGAAGTATATACACTTTATAAGTTTACAAAAGCAACCACTTCCAAATTTTTATGGTTACTAATGTTGAATGATCCCAGGGGAGGGAGGGGGGTGTAAAACGTATGTGTGTATATATACATATATATATGTATACTTTCTTCTGTGATTCCTTAACCTCAGGTGATCTAGTGGCTTTAGTGGCTTCTGGGTGCTATTTAGGGGGCTAATCTGGGGTTTATTCCAGTTCATAAATCCTCCTTTTCCACATGGGGGAAAAAAAAATGCAGCTCCAAGCAAAGTTCTTGATCTCTCATTTTTAAGCTTTCAATGCCAGAGTTTTAGACCGAGCAGTTTTACTATGGGCTTCAGCTTGTGGGATTGAGAGTCTTACCTTAAGTAAACCATCTATTTGCGGTGTTTCACAAGTTTCTGACATTTTCTTGCCTTTGTTTATGGTAACTCTATAACTGCCACGTGTTTTACTTTAAGCAAAACCAAAAGCTAACTTGGAGAATTAGTGTTTATCTTCTGAAGAAAACTCCAGACGTTTCAGTGACTCCTCCATTAGACCAAAATCTTACTCATGTAGTTGTGAGTGGTTCCATAAAGGGAGTAGTATGCAGGCAGTTAAAGAGGATTTCCAAGCTACACTGCCTGCTGAGATTAGGGCTGCTGAAGAATAACTGAAACAAAAGCATGAGGAATTATCGCCCAAAAAGAGCTGTCTGCAATACAGATCTATCTGTGGCAGCATGAATGCAGCATGCTTGCTATTAATTCTTTTTAGTTAATATTAAAACACATCAGCTTCCTTGCTGCGTGCATGTTTGCTGCTACACTTCATTGTACCTGCATGAAGTTGGATACCTTTCCTGCCCAGGGGCCATAAATGCTAGTGATAGTCACAGAAATTTTGTTTATACCTATGCCTTTTCTAAGTGTCTCAGACCAGAATAACCAAGGTGATATACATTACACGTCCCAAAAATGCAAAAGGCACACAAAGACACAATAATGGAGAAGAGCACATTTTGCCTTTAGTTTCTGCTTAAGGGTGAGGTCTCTGAGTGGGGGCTCTTCCCTAGGGCTAGTCTTACTTACTAGTAAAAGAGACAGCGCGTCACAGATTCTGGTGTAACTCCTTGCTTTCAAGAGCTGAAGCTTTGCGCAAAATACCAAGATACTTTCAGTTATGCTGTAAGAGTTCAGTGTTGAATGACTATACCATACAGATTTTTTCCTGATAATCCTAAGTTTTTCCTGTACTGTCCATTGTCTGAAAATCATTTTTTGGGATGCCTAAAATATCCCAGTGTTTCATCTCATCGATCAAAATGTTCTGCGCTATTTTTACTCAGAACAAAATCCTGATGTTGAAGCTTCCTGCTATAATGCTATATATGTTCACTCTCTTCACATAATGAGCATGTGTTTAGAAGCAGTTGCTTCTCAAGGTCAATGCATTTTCAGACAACTGTACTGCAATATGAGTCATAGGAGTTAATGACATAAACCAGTCAGTGTAAAACCACTGGCTTTGGGGTAAGCAGCAATTGAAAATGAGCAGAGTTCTCGGCCCCTTGTTTTCCTCTTCTGTCTAGTCACTGTAGTCATAAAGAGGAAATGATGGTGCAGAATTTCACTTCTCTGCTCTCTGCTTATCTGCTGTAGGGAGCAGTTTTCCCATCCAAGTTCACTGAGCCAAAGAAAAGAATGACACTTAAGTGAATCCGTCTAAAAGTATGGCAAAAATTTTCCCAAGCTTTTTTTCTGAAGATTAAGTTCACCTTTAAAAATACAGCATATTTTTATATACAACATAATATATCTATTTTGGAATAGACTTTGGAACAGAAAAGCCATAGCAAGACATTGAAAAATGTTTAAGGAGAGTGGTTACGTAGAGTAATCACATGGGGACTTCTTTATGATCTCACACTGGTTTCTCAGCAGACAACATAGTGACTGGGTTGGTCATTTGCTCTGGGGCTGTGGTTTGGGGTGTGTTTGCAGTAGCTCCTGTGCAGATGCGCAGTAGCTCCTTTGGGGAAAGGCTCAAGAGGATTCTGAGCCTCATCCACATGAATTCCAGGGTACAAGTAGGATATTTGGGGAGCATGCTTTCCTCCAGTTTGTCTAACAAATTAGGTAAAAATCATTGAGTAAAGAATTTGGTAGGTGTTTTGTCTGCGTTAAGTCAATCCCGAGAGTTCACTGAATCCGTAAAGCTGTCAGTAGTCTTTACTCTCAGACTTTCTCTTTGGTGCTTTAAGAGAATAATACAAGCCTGCCTTCCTGCTGTGACACAGTGTTACCAAATACAGCAATGTGACAGAAACAGGAATCCTTAGCAATCCACTTTATTTAAGATATGTGTTATAAATCTATTATATTAAACTAGAGATTTTTCCTGTAGCATTGTAATTTTCACATTAAATCTATGCTCTTGTACACCTGTGTCTCCTGGATCTAAATCTACGTTCCAAAAATCTAAATTAGGAAAATTTCCACCATCCTTTCTGCTTATAAATCTTTCATCTAAGCCCATTCTCTCACTCAACAATTACACTTTATTACAGCATTTAAACACTGCATGCATTTATATTTAGAACCAGGTAGCATTTCAAGCTTGAGGTGGTTTTGTGTAGAAACTGAAAATTGATGAAATCACCTATCAGAGTGAAGATACTCTTACCGATAAGTGATTCCAGTGATTCCTACCCCAATTATGTGTCTCACATTTGCTTGGGAAAAAAAGTCAGCTTGGCATGTAGTAGCAGCTGAATCACCAGCTGATAGCATAGCATTTAAAGCCAGAATTAGAAGCCAAAGATAACTATAGCAGACAGCTAAGTGTTGTTACATTACAGTTGCTCCAAGAAAAGCTGCTCCTGTTTGTCATCCGTACCCCTTAGAACTGTAGCTTTCCTTTAGGTTTTTCATCAAGACAATGGAATCATTTCATTTTTGTTTTCATACAGCTTAAGAGTGAAAAAGGACTATTAAATGACCCAGTATGATTTTTCCATACGTTGGTTGTCATTAAATATCATCTGTTCTCTGGGGTCCAGGCCTGGTAGCATACCTGATGAATGTGTGTCTCCCAGAAGAGCCCTTGTTTGAAATGTCAAAGATGGGAAATCCATTTGTTCACTACAGAGTTTGTTTTGGTGGTTAATGATTCTCATTGTTAAAATCAGTGCCTTATTTCTAATATGACTTCTCTGGCTTCATCCTCCACCTACTTGTTCTTGTTATATCTTTGCCCTTTACTTCAAAGATCCTTCTATTATTCTGCAATTTCTTCCTAGATAAGTACTTGTGCACTGCAGTCAAAGAAACTCAATGTTGGGGCTGGTTTGGCTGTGTTTTTTAACATACTGAAAAGACTGAAATCTCTGACCCTTTTCATGCAGGCCATTCTTTCTATCTCTGAAATTATTTCTGTGACACTTTCCTGTGCCATTTCCAATTTTCAAACTATTTTAAAGGGCCCTAGAACTGCATTCAGTTATGTCTGACCAGTGTCCTACATAAACCATCTTTTTACCCCATATCAGTACTTTACATGCATAGTTTACTGTCTATACTTAAAGGAACATGTTATTTATGAGCTGTAGTTAATTCAGCTGTGTAGACAAGTTAAAGGTGGAAATTCGGTCTTCAGGCAAGTCACCTATCCCACTTTTGAGTCCTCTTCTTTTGCCAGCACTGTCTCACTCATGCATAACCAACTAACTGAAGTTTTTAAGTTGAAATGGACAGCAGTAGATCCCCAGCTTCCCCGATGATAAATTTGGAGCCATGTCAGCAAAGGTCAGGAAGTTTGAGCAAAATTGGTTCTCTCTGGTGAACTTTGCAACTCCTGGCTTGCCAGCAAGCAATGGATAAACTGGACCTGTGCTTTTATACCCCATCACCATTTGTATGTTCTCTCACATATAATTTTCATTTTTCTAAAATACCTTGTGTGTGATATTTTGGTTTGAGTATTAAATTCTGACTTACAAAGAAAAAAGACATGCATGCTTTCCTTTTCCCTAAATAACTATTCACTGTTTTGAGATAATAATTTTCCCTAACACTGTGTTCCTCCTATCCCATTTAATAAGACTATTTATGTGGTATTTGTGTAGTAACCCTTGAACTAATGAATGATAAAACATTAAGAATCTTTTTGCTTTAATCAGTAATTTGCATTCCTTGGCATCAGATTTCACTATTACACAGAATTTACCTAATATAAAAATAAAATCTCTCTTACAATACCTTATTTCATGTTTAGGAAAAGTCCTGAAAACCTTAACAGTCACTCAGAACAGCTCAAGGAGAAAGAAAAGCAAGGTTTTTTCAGGGCAATAAAAAAGAAAAAGAAGAAATCTCAAACCGTAAGTATACAGTATTTCTAAAAGAAAATCTGTTTATCAGTTTTGAATTATGCTATTTTAGTATGCTAGGTTAGTACAGTACCTTTGTATAACTTGATTATATGATCATGTCCACATGTATCTATTTGTTCCTTTCTTTTCTCTCTTCACTATATGGAAGTCAAACTCTTTCCCTGTGTGGGGTTTATCTGCTATTTCAAATACTTCTTCGCCTAGCAGTCCTGTCCATCTTTCTTTTCATTTAGACCCTTTAAGAGCCAGTTTTGATGCAAATTTTAAGCTGATGTTGCAGCAAATTCTTTTACAGGATATGGTGATACCATTCTAAGAATAGCAAATGCATTATTGTGTATCCTCAGAGCTTGAATAATTTCAGACACCCATTAGGAGGAGATCAAACTGTTATAAATGAGAATTCTTTGCAGTCTTTTTCATGGCAGTGTCTTGATAACAGCCTCCATGTTCTTGCTGCACCCTATGGCGGGAGTAAGGATGACGTGTCTTAACCTTTCTTAACATTTTATGTTTTACTGGGGGGATGGGTTGTGACTTTTGTTATTCAGCATAAGCCTTTGGTGTCTTTTATACATTTTTACATTTTCAGATAGGTTTTGGGAGGGAGAAAGAACTTCCTTTTATCAGAGAGCAGTGGTATATTAACATTTCACAAAGTTTTATAATTAAAATCTCCCTGACAACTGAGATGAGGTGATGTTTAAGTTACTTCATTCTGGAATGACAGTTCTGGAAACAGTAAAATATTTTAAATTTCATTTACATAAAGTTGCAATGTTTCTGTAAGTGTAACTGCAGTTATAGTTTTGAAGGTCCTCAGAATGGAGTAAATCCTGCTTGTTCCTGGTAAAGGGGAATAAATAAATCAAAATATCTGTTGTCATAGAGTGAGGTGGCATGAATCTGGGTGTTGGTGGAGGGCTGCTCTGTTGAACACTAGGGGAGAGGAATGATTATCAGATTTTCTTTTTTAGTTCTTTTTAGTTTATTTGAACTCTGTGGAACATCTGCATGTGTATGTTAATTAGCTCTCAAAAATGCACCTCGCCTTCCTGCTAGGCAGGTTTTACAGCAGTGGCATCTGCCTCTCGTTCCGACCTTGTTCATCCTGATGCCTGTACCCAGTACAAATATGATCATTTGCATTATACAGTTGAACAAAATGTCTAGATTATAACTCTGGGATTATTTGATATCAAAATGTCCATGAGAGGATAGCACACCGGGGGCCATTGGTTCCAGTGATGCATTTTCAAAAAAACAAACTGTTAGATTTGCACTGTTCTAGTCTCTGATTCCAGCCATTCAGACATGGTGGCAAGGAACACTTTAAAAGCCCAGCTGAGAGATGGTGTATCAGCTACTTCCAGATTAAGCTGTGTGAAGGAATTATAGAGGATTGTGTTGCATCTCAAAATCTGACACTTCCCAAAACATCTAAATCACAAGTACCTTAATCTCTAACTACCAAAACCATCACTGATTATAAGACAGAATAGATTTATACGTAATCCTTACTCCCTTACTCCTGTTTCTTCTCACTCTTAAGAAGAGGGATGGGGAGCAAGGGTGGAGAGAGAGATTTTGCATAAAGGAAGATTATGGTGGCTAGTTAGAGCTAGTATCTCACAAGAAAATTATTAAATTAGCAAAATAAGATAGTGATAAAACTCTTGCATCATCAGCTAGAAACTTGCTGACATCAAGTTAATTTTTGGACCCAACCAGAGATTGAAAAACCTCTTTTCATTCCTATTTACAGCTGTTTAACAGGACAGTATCTAGGGATCAGCTGTACCACCGATGTGTGTACACGTGTCTGGTTCAGACACTGTTCTTTGTTGTTCTTTGTCTATTAGTTGAGGATATCTACCTAACAAACATTGGGATGTTCATTAGGATCTTCCAGTACCAAAAAAAAATTGTACCTTCAGTTCAGCACCAAGTTTGATTTCAGTAGTAAAAGCTGTTAACAGCACTGTAATACTAGCTCTTTGACTACATGAATAATGTTTTCTATTAATTCATAATAAAAAATCTAACAGCCTGTGACTACCAAAGTTTTTTTCTGAGGCTTATAATTTTCATAGAGTCCTAGAAGTATGGAATTCCACTTATTTACTCTGACACAGACTTTCTGCAGCAAATAACAAACTAGACCTGAGAACTGTCACAATACTGAGAAGCACATCATAGCTACTTCTGATTTCCTTTGGCAAGTTTCATTTTGCTGGTGATCATCATAAGAGTCATAAAAGATATCTGAAATTGGATTGAAGACATCATCTTAATAATGTCATTCGCAAAATCTCTAATAGCCCAGAATTGATCCCAATTCCTGACACCTTCTCCTCCCTTTAATCATTCTCCCTGCAGTTCTCCAGCTGCAGTTTCTCACAGGATATAATTGTTACTGCCTGCTATGGGTATTCTTTGCAATATTGTTTTAGCAGAGCTATTGTCATCCATTCTCCTTTTCATCTTGTTTCAAGTCTTTTAATAACTTAGCAAAAGGTTTTGAGGATTGCTAGATTTACAGGTTTTTTTCCGTCATCTGCCACCAAACAATTTGATACCCATGAGGTTGTGCACAGTGTCAATAGGCAGTATCTTCAGAGGAGCCCAAGTTTTGCAGATTTTGGCACATATTGCAAGCTATGAGTCTGAAGAAAAAAATCTGCTTTGGAAAAAACAGTTGCAGGTGAGCATTTCTTCTAGCGATGCTTTGATTCCTTTTTAATTTACTGAACTTCAAACAGGAAATTCTTCTGAGCATAAAGTTCCTAAACAAGCTGTGCTGTGCTAATTAGTGACTCTGTCTTTCATTAACTTGGGTGGAATCTAGAAGCTGAGAAACCTGTTTGAAAACCCTCGCTTTTGGTAGTGCCCCCATTGTTCTCTTTATTTATATAGTCATCATATTGTACTATAAAGTTTTCTTTGTACAGGCAGAATAATGCTAGACACAGCATATGTGTCCTAGGCTTGTTTGTACCTGAGCACGGGAGAAATACTGCCATTCATAATTTTAATACTTGATAGTTCTGTTTGTTGTTTGTGCATCCATTGATATGCTCTTTGTTTTTACTACAGAAATTAAAATAAAGCAGCCAGTGCTCATGCAGTTATACATTAAGTTGTTGAACGCATATTTTTTGTCAGAACTGAAATAATTCATCTTGAAGCCCTAGCTCTTTTTACAAATATAATACTTTTATTTCTTCTAGAGGTAGCTATCAACTGCTCATTCTGAAACCAATTGCTATTATTGTTAGAGTATCTTTGATATTTTCTTTATAGAAAAATAACAAATGTCATACCACTTTAGGTCATTATCATAAGTAACACGATTGCCAGAATTACAAGATTTGGTCCAAAGCTCAGTAGAGTCAACAAGACTTACCAGTTGTTTCCAAAAGGCTTTGAAACGCGCTCTGCATTCCAAATGAACATGGATATAAGAACAGGTGTACTGATCTCTTTTTACACTCTTTATATGCATTGAGTTCCTTGAATTTGTTCCATATGCTTTTCTCATTCAATCACTATTGTATGTTCCCAAAGCTAATTGTAGGATTGATACCATATATTGCCAGAATTTTTAAAAAAGAAAAAGAATTAATATAGTAAGGACAGATCTCTTGAATTGAAAGACTATGCATTTAGTTTTTGTATCTTATATTGCAGACAGACTCAACCAACGGGGAGAATCCAAGCATCAAGAAATCCCTCTTTCCTCTTTTTAATTCAAAGAATAATTTAAAGCATAGTTCTTCTTTGAAAAAGCTTCCTGTAGTCACTCTACCCATGGTATTAATTTTTAAGTACAGTAGCACTGTAAAATGCTCCAGTAAACTTGTTTTACTGAGTACAGCAGCATGTGTTTTATTTTCATGGGATCACTTTCTCTTCATGCCAGTTAAGTATCCTGGGCCAGTTCAATAAATTTAAGTAAAATTGGCAGTTCTTTTGAAATAGATTGTGCCTATTTTTTTTTATTTTTTTTAGTACTTGATATACTGGAAATGTAACATATACAGTTCCAGAGAGAATGAGCCCTATGAGGGATTAAAACTAAAGAGGAACATAGTTGTGAAATCATGTATATTTAAAACTAAACTGTCTCATTCTGTTTTAATCATGAAAAAAATTAACTTGGTTTGGTTTATAGCTATATCGGAAATACATTTTTTTTTATGCAAACTGCTCCTTTCTATATAAATTTAATTAATCAAATGTTAACAATAGATCAGCTGAAAACTAAATTTTAGCTCATGCCTCTGCTGTATTTTTGTTCTAGTTGTTCATGATAAAAGACAACTTGCATTAAAAATAGATTAAATTATAACGGTCCTTTTTTTGGTTAGAATTCTTGAAATGAGATAAAACTCCACAAGCAAGTTTTAAATTAACCTTCTGCCATAAATTTTGTTGGATTCTCAGCTTGTTTGAGGGAGAGGGAGGCTGGGGAGTTTCTTAATTTTTGCTTTAGTTTGGGATATTTGCGGAGGAGGAGAAAGATGAGGAAAAGAAAAGTGCTTGGTTTTGTGATGGCAAAATTAGCTAGACATCAGTTTAGAGAGATTTTGGTCTGCTTCACCCAGGAACAAATTTATAGAACTGATCCATGGTCTTAACTGCAGTATGGAATGCTTTTTAAATGAAGATGAGGCTCAACAATTTTTTTAATTTTTTTTTTTTTTTAAGCCTTGTTTAACTGCTCTCTCTTACAGCAAGTAACACTAACAGCATGTGAATGCTTTAAGGGCTAAGGGTATAGCAAATCTGCATGATATCCACAGCCACTTGCTCTTACTATGGGGAAAGATATTGAAAGGTCATTGCAATTCTACTGCAGCAATGGGCTTCACTTGCGTTCTGTAATTAACTGGGGGAAATTACTTACAGGTATTCTTAAGAATATATTAGGAAATTAGTATTTAATATTCTGTTGCAGATGCCTAGCAGCGATGGTCAGGATCTCTTGGCATTACAGAAAGCCATTCATTCGTCTAATCACCAGAGCAGCAGGCAGAAGGACTGGCATCCTGAGAAGATGACAGAAATCCAACCTCATGTAAGTGACATTATCAATTCCCTGTATTTTCACATCACTGAGGTATCTTGACAGCTTTTTCTACGGTGAATAGAAAAATTGCATTTGACATTATTTCCCAACCTCCCCATTCCCCACTCATTGAATGTAAAAAATCATGTGCTTGCAGTTCAGCATAATTATTTGAAAACCTAGACATAAATGACAAGGAAAAGAAGAAAGACTAAATGTCCCTGTGTCAGTCTTTGCGCCTTTCGAAATAGTGGTTATGGTTTTTCATTAGAGGCAAGCAACGTTTCAGTGCACGTCTATGGTAGCTACACTATTGGAGCACAGCACTGCTCCAATGCAACTTTATTTTTTCTAGTTGTAAAACCAGCCTGGGGAACAGTGAAAGCTGAAGAAGAGGGTTCATTGCAGCCGCAGTGTTTGAAGAAGCAAGTTTCTCTGTGAGCTGTGGAATTTAATGAGGCTATTTTCAACCCACTTTGTGTACTCAGGCTTCCCCAGGCTCTTGCTACCCATTTCAGTAACCTCATGTCTCCATTTTCCTTCAACCTGCTCACCAGTTAAAGATGCTGTGAGGGACTAGAGCAGCTTATCACCCAGCAGATAAAATATCTGAATACTGAGTTCTGCCAGCCCTTATTTCACTGCAGCTGATTACTCAAGACTCTCTCTAACCCCTAATTAAAGTTCACAAAATTTTTAGGAGCTTTGTATTTCTGGTACCTGTGCCTCATATAATGTGGCTGAGGTTCTAAAGTTAGTAGCAGGAGTAGTGACAGGCAATTGTCTGTGCCTCCATTTTCATAGGAAACAAGGTTAAAATAATTGATGGGAACAATTTTTTTTTTTTTCCTGATGTAGAAAAGGTCCCATCTTTTCAGGCAGTTAATAGACGAATCATAATGAGAAGACATTTTCTCAGGTGTGTAGTCATAGCTTGGAATGAAATATTCCAAATGAATACAAACTAAAAGTGAAGAAGTCCTGGGAAGTCCAAGGTGCTCCATTTAGGATATGACATTTTTCTTATAGGAAGTCTGATAGGATGGAAAGCAGAAGGTCAAGTGTTTTTCCTCGTGTCTTTCAGAACCAGCCATTAAAATCTCTTCGAAAGCTCTTGCACCTCTCTTCTTCAAATCATCCGGTCCCTGCTGAGCCTCGCTTCCAGCCCTTACCAAGTCAGCCAGCCAAACCTGCTTTTTCTGAAGTGCGAATCCACCCCATGAGTCAAAGCTCCGGCAGCGGCAGCAGCAACGTGCGGCAAGAGCCTCAGCCGAAAAGCCGGCCGACGCTGCAGATACCCAGCCAGCTGGAACCCACCTGGCATGTCTCCCCAGTGAACAGGAGCGCGACCGACGGGCCTCCCTACTCCGACCAGCTGCCTTCCAAGAGCGGACAGAACGGGCACACGTATAACCGAACAAACCGATCGCGAATGCCAAATCTGAATGATCTAAAAGAGACGGCCTTGTAATTGCACTCCAGAAAATAGGCCGGTTCAGGTGGAGTTCAGCGTAGCGGAGTGGTGGTGGTTCTGGTGATGGTAAGACTGCATTTTCAGCTTTATAAAGGTGTGCAATATGTACATGTGGAGCTATGCCGTTTGGCACCACAGTGAGAGTCAGGGATTATACAGTAAAACAAGTTGAATTACAAATTACCAGTCATCAGAAATGTCGCTGGATGCCAGGCAGAGTGTGCTGGTCAGGGAGAAAAATGCATTGCCATTTTCTCTCATTTACATTCCAGCTTAGCGCACGTCTCTGTCTGAAAGCTGGGAGACTTCTGGTATGTATTGGCACTTAGAAGGGTGACAACATTCGTGTCTAGACCTATGCCCTTACCACATTTTTTGCTGCCTAGTTAAAACAGTGGGTTTATGTGATAAAAGTGTATCCCTGTTAAGGGTTTAAAGTTAAATTGTATGTCTTAAATTTGTTTTTTAAACTTCCATATTTGATAGGATTTGTAATATTTATTTATGATGACCTAATATCGTACTGTTATAATCATATCTTTTATGTTATAATGTAAAGTTATTTTGAGCTGTTTGAAACATTGTGAAGCAGTGCAACAGCTACAGTAGTTTCTATAAAAAACTAACAGTAACATTTATATATTGCATCAGGAGTATTTTATTCTATATATAAATATATATAAATGGAAAATAACTGTCTGGTTTTTTAAATATACTCATTTAAAAGAAAAGTATTGTTATGACACTATCTGCCATATTTTTATACATTTGTGATATAAAGTGCAGTATTATACTTCTAATAAAAGAAAGTTGAATGTGGATATAAACGTGACTGTAACAGTATGAATCTTGCTCAGCTATGAGAGCCCGATACTATAGGCACTATTGGTAACAAACAGAAGAAAACATTCAATTCCAAGCTTTATTATGGGCTATTTTGGTGGAAGTATTGGCTAAATGTAAGAGACTGCAGAACTGTACAGTAACCTGAATGTGGTATGTTCTCCCCTGTGTCCTTAGCTTTCCTAGTAATATTCATGGGATTTCTGCATCTGCATCAAGAGCACAGAGCCCCAGTACCAAATTTTGTTTCCTCTTAAGAGATAAAGTGCCCCATGACTACAAGCTAAAGCAGGTGCTCTTCCACTTAATAGCAGGGGTGAAAACCAAAGAAACATAGCATGAATTGCAAGTGAAATGCCAAACTTTGACACTTACGCATAGCATGGCACTGCAGATCATGGTATAAGCTTTTATGCATATGTGTATTTTACATCTTGTTTAGCAATCTCTTAACTAATAAGATAAACACTGTATTTAAATTTAAACTACTCTTGCACTTTTTATTATATTTCAGGATGTATTTAAAGCTACAAATCTGATATTTGGATATTGAGGGAGAAGGTTGCCATACAGCTTAATTTCTCCTTAGATCTTACTATCCAAATATTCCCGTACACAGTTCAGTTACCAGTCTCGGCAAAATACTAGACCTCGGGTTCCAGTCTCCTGTACAACACTGTTAAAACTGCCTTCACCTTGGTGAACGTCGAGTGTAGCAAATACACAACCTGATTCCTCTGTTGCTGCCGGTAAACTTAATCAAAGGTGAGCCAGTAGGAGTAAAAAGAGTTATGCCAGTCTAAACTTTGTGCAATAAGAGGAGAGTCAGGCCTGTAGTGTCAGAACAATACAATCTTTCCTTTTTAAACACATTCATTCAACTCCCTCATTACTCTGCAGCATAGATCATTTTCTAGATGCTGTCCTCATAAGACACTTGTACTTGCAAATACGTTGTCTTTTCCAGAAAGAGATTAACCTGAATGTAAATTCGATGATCTAGCCATAGATGTAGTTAACAGAAGCAGCCAGGCAGTAAGAGCTGAACTTCCTATTTAGATAACAATGCAAACTGGACATGCTGTTCGGTACCTCTCAAGTCATACCAAAGTTCTAACAACGGCAAATTCGGCACCGCTACTCTAAAATCTTTGTCAGAAAGTACAATATGGAAGGATGGTACATCAGGTTTGTCCAGGGCTAAAAGTCAGTCTAGTAAATGTGAAAAATTACAAAATAAGAATTCTTTCTTTGTCAATTGCCTGCAAGAAATGTGCATGTAATTTTCTACAGATATATATGATAGATGATATCTATATATATATATGATATATACTGTGTTGATATATCATATGTATAGCATATATAAATACAGTAGACATGAAAGGGTATTCAGTTTTTGGTAAGCTCAGTGGGCATCCAGGAAGGACATTGTGGTATTTACTAGTCATCACTGTCAGAGTTTAAGCAGTATGTTTTAGCAATCTCTTCTGATTCATTAGTTGTTCGCAACGAGGTTAGTCCTGCTTTGAAACGGGCTGATGCCGCTGAAATCCCTCACAAAAGCAGTGTCTGAGAGTGGGGCTCTAAGCAGTACAATTTGAATGTCTCCAAGGGAGCATTCAGACTAGATTCTTGTGTGCTTTGTGGATATGTATCCTTTTGCCTCTGCAAGACTTTTAGCTTGCTGGTAAGAGCTTCGTGCAGAGGATGATGCTGCTGAGCTGTGTGTGGCTGTTCTGACTTCTAGCAAGGAAAAATGTTTCCAAAGGTTTTTTTTTTCTCAGTACCCATTAAGTTAAATCAGGGTAATCTCTGAGTGTACATATAGCTGTTTAAAGTAGTTAGCGAAGCTTCAAGGGTGACCCAAGGAATGTTAAAAGTATTTGGTGGCCCATATTTACAGAAAGTTGGTTTTACTTCATACTGCATTTTCTTCTCACATTCAACAAACCATAGTAGACTTCAGTTGAATACTAAATTGTGTTGAACGTATGTAGTATTTTCTTCCTTCTGTTGGAAAGAACTTCCAGCAGCTCAGCCAGCTGGTGCTGGGATAAATTGTGTATTTTCATCCTGGTCTAACTTCCCAATATTTAGAATATTGCTAATGTAATTTTGCCGAGGCTTCCAAAGGAGTCTTGTTATAGTGACTGAGATTTGCTGGCTCAATAAAGGGGAAGAGAATTACAAAGCAAACGATTTTGTAAGTGTGAGCTTTCCTCTTCACTGGTCTGTGGGTCTTGTGCTACATGTTCTATAGATTTACTTAGTATAAAGTAAAGTATTGTAGTTAAACGGCATTTTATTTTTTTGGCAATCTGTTTGCCTTACGGCATCCTTAATGATGTGAATAGAAAAGAAACTAGGTTTCAAAAATGAATTACAGTCATTTTGCAGAACTCAAGCTGCCTAAACTTGTCTGTATGTTTCTACTATAGCTCTTGAGCTCTTCTTAACTGAAAAAGAAGCACCTTAAGCTCATCTTAACTGAAATTGTATATGTGTTTAAGCTGTCCTTTTAAACTGCTATGTAAATGTATTAACCTAGAATAACATTTTTTTTCAACGGACCTGGAACAGAAAACAGTCCCTTAGAGTTATTTAATGCTTTTTGCTCCATTTATCACAGCCCAAGATTCGTTGCTCCTCTGAGAGGTCGCCAGCACCAAGCACCGGGCAGGGTTCTTGGCAGGAAGTCAGCGACCCCAGATTTGGTCCCTTCTTCTTAAAACATTCCCCATCCCACATGGCTGGGGACTGACATCAAGGCTTGATTTCTGATACCAAGTCAGACCCACCTAAATGTGTGGGTCCTGACACCACTCCTGACACCACAGATACTCGCTCTTTTAGATCAATATTAAAGCAGGCTTCAAACTTCTAAATGCATGAGACACCCTCAGGTTGTCCTTAGGCTTATCGTCTTTCTCTCTGCTACATCACCTTGTTTGTGGGAGCAAAGCTGGAGTGATTCTTCAAGAAGCAGTGTCCTGTGGTAGGCTTTTGGCCATTCCGTGTCATTGCAGGTAGGTCTCTTAACAGATGAATCTTACTAGTGCAAAACGCTACATACCAACTTCTTCTGTCTTCAAAAGCTGCTGTTGCTCTTAGCTGAGTAGGTTCCTGTGTTCACCCAGAAAAAGTTATGACTTCTTAACAATTCGGGGCTGTAGACCTCCCTTATAAGAGGAATGGGAACACAGATTATATAGCTCTGAAAGCACTCCTAAGACCTGTCTAGCTAAAGCAAAACCCAGCCATTTTTGAGGGGAGCAATGCTCTAGAAGTGCTTGAGATTTTTATTCATGTTTCAGTTTTTTGTCTCATAATGATTTGGTAGTGAGACACGCTTCAAAAATACCTACATGTAATTAATTCTGTATGTGCTGAACACTGTCATGGTAGAGCTGGGAGAATGTTTGAATCCCAGTTACACAAAGTTTGAAAAGGATAGCCATATATAATATACTGCAAATTGTGGGGTGGCAATGAATGTTTATTTTTTTCCATTCCAGCTAACGCACATAATGCATCTGCTAATGGGGTTACATCATAAACCATGCACCTGGGCTGTTGTTCATGTAAGTAGACCCACCATTCAAAATAAGATAGGAGTGTCACAGAAGATGACTGGAAAGGTGATGTGCCCTATTTAACCATTTTTAAATGACCTTCAAATCAGGACACTATTTAAGAACAGGTGCCTTTCCCTACACAGCTCTCTTTAATGGTGTTGTGGTATTAACCATTTATTAACTAAGTTTGTGAGTTTGCAGTGAATGAGGAGAAAAGCCATTTAACTTCTGGCCTTTGTTAAAAAGGGAGCAATTTGAGTAAACCCTTTTAATACAACACAGCTTGGAAGTTTTAGATGTTGGCTCCTTTTTCAAAGGGTCAAACAGCAGCAGTGCATCAATGCCCAGGCTCATTAGGCAGGTGAGGGCTTGTGCACATCACTTGGTTCAGATGTACTGAAATTGAATATTTCTCAGTTTTCAGTCATGAAGCAAATTTCATGAAATTAAGCACAGCAAATCTTAAGAAGATCCTCTTTCAACTGGAAGAGAAAAGCTGTGCTAGGTCATCTGTTTTCTCAGTAGACTGTCTTAACAGCTACTGCATGAGACAGCATAGGTAAATCTGATGGATAGCGCTGGATTTGACTTGCTCCAAGTTCTGCTTGGATGCTTATCTTTTACCTTGTGTACAGCCAATTATTTGGTGCGGAAGTTGGCTTTGTTTGACAAACTAAGTGGAAGATGCATGAGAAGTGTAAGACCAGCCCAACTATGTTTGGATGCTTTTGTTCCACCAAATCAGATTGCTCAGGCTCTTTTAGAATGTAACTCAAAATATGCAGCCGGGCAAAACTGACTCTTAAGACATGGCCCAAGGATCTGAACATGGAATTTGTGACTTAGGCCAACAGTAACTCTACACATCTCTTGTCTTCTCTGCAAGTCAATCTACCTCCTCTCTCTTGCAGAATGTGGTCGAGGTTTGGTTTGTTTGTTCTGAGCTTATTATTGACTCCAAATTTTGAAGAGACATATAAAAAGATTCTTCCTCTAGGTACTGTTAGCAACCAAGTAATAAAATCTTGATGGGCCTTCATCTGATATACTTCTGAAACCTCCAAGCCATCGGAGCTCTCCCTCTAGAATCCTAATGCCATCCTTTGCACTGCTTTGCAGTCTTCCCTTGCCCTGCCCCTTGTGGTTCTCAAATATTGCAGTTGCCTTGTTCTTTGTTGTTTCTCTAGTGCAGATTATCAGGGAGTTAGAGGCCTTATCTACTACTCCACCCTGTTTGCTGTTTTAATCAAACAGCTATCCTTAGACTTGCTCAGGATTTTCTTCATTTTAATTTTCCATTTCATCTGGGTGAGATATCTTACCTCATTGTGCCCCCACCAAAACATGCTGCCTTCCAGGCTCTTTGTTCCACCAGGTCTCTGTTTTCACAGGCCATTGTTTCTCCGGACCCATTCTGAGAAATGCAAGGTGGCATCTTAATTATAAAGGCGTAGAAATGCGTCGTGAAGTAACTGCTATCGTAGAGCTTTCCGTTAGCAACATCAAAGCATGTTCATAGCACAAGATGAAAGCCGCTATTCCAGTTTCATATAGGATATGAACCTCTTGGTGTAAACTCTTGACATGTTATTTCAATGGCAGAGCTTTTAACTGTTTAGTAACAAGGCAAAACTTTAGGAGCAGGTAACTGTCTTGACTTTCCTTTTTTTCTTAATTTTTTTTTTTAGCTAGTGCACATCTTAGACTCGTACTACTGAAGGATATGTCAAACTGAAAGGAGTAACATCTATATATGCTTGGTTTATATGGAACAATAAGCTAAAATTTTCCGTGAAATCATAACTTTGTTGGAAATTCTATGCAGGCATTTTAAAATCTGGTTATATGCTAAGGACTTCCAGGACTGCTTAGATCTCCACTGTGAAATACTGAATTCTGAATTTGTGTCATTTGGGAGAAGGAAGGAAGAACAAGGTTTAAAATAACGTGACCTTTTTTTCACAATCTGCCAGTAAAGACCATTCCAAAAATAACAGGCTGGGGAGGGAGCTTTCAAAACTTCTAAATTTATGGATAAGATTCCCCTATGGTTTTTAACAGCTACTGGAAACCTGAAGCGCACAAACTTTTAAATCAACCATACTTTCTGTTGTGGAAGGGATGTGATGTGGTGTTAACCTTTTTAATCCTGGAATACAAATTTTAAAATGTGTTGAATATTTAAGGATGACTTCAT
Organism: Tetrax tetrax; assembly: GCA_009806455.1. Classification (NCBI taxonomy): domain Eukaryota; kingdom Metazoa; phylum Chordata; class Aves; order Otidiformes; family Otididae; genus Tetrax; species Tetrax tetrax. Next base: position 414,616 of record WHYT01017192.1, on the reverse strand, counting down.
GCAAGTTAATAAACCATTTGTAAAGTGTTTGTATACAACCCTTTGTATCATGTTGTTGGTATACCTTACCAAATTTTTTTTTTGGCATGTATTCCATTCTTAACTTCCGTACAATTTCTATTGTTGCTGTAAATATTCTAAAAGAGAAAAAAAAATCCTGTGGTAACCTTAATTATCAGCATGAAAATGGTTAATTTTTACTGAGCACAATGTATTTTTGAATGGGCCTTCCAAAATATGTCTTTAATAAAAATGCAGATTTTGCACTAGAACACTGGCATTGTTCAACGGCTGACCTTATTCCTGACACGTCTCCTCCCGAGCACCTCCCCGTGCGTTAGCTTGGCTCAGGTGAGCAGAATGGGCCAGAACCCTACTAGGGGTCCTCTGCTTGACAGGTTGTGGCCAGGTCCTGTGAACTCCCCATCTGAGAAGCCGGCTTGTAGCTGTCCGCAACCCTGACATTGCCACAGAAGCACAGAGAAAACGGCTCTGAAGCACCTTGTTGCCCACCATTCCTGTAGCCTCATGGCAGACGTTGGGAGTTTTTCTTCCTTTCAGGGCAAAAATCTCTTCTGTTCTCTTTTCTGAACAGTATCAATCCACCAATCCCCTCAGCAGGCACTACCCAGAAATTAAAACGCCGTGAAAGTTTCCAGCCCTTAAGTTCTTTGGTGCAGAAGGGGATCTACCGCTGGAGTAGCTTGTTGGCATTTCAGCATTGCCACACATCAGCTGAGGCTCTTCTAGGCAAACATTCAGGTGTCAGTGATAGTTTTTCATGAGTTGTCCTTGTGCTGACCATGACTTTTTTTTGTTATTGTGTGCAGCTTTAAAAAACTTTGAAATATTTCTCTGCCAGTCCCTCGTTCTTCAGGGTAATTGAAAACAAACTGAGGAGTGGGGACCACTTTTCCTTGGCCTCCCTTCTTTCCCTCTGCACTCCAGGAAGCCAGGACTTGCAGTCTGCCCAGAGCCTTCCGAAACAGTTGCCTGGGGTGGTGTGAGACCAGGCTGCTGCCTTCACTGAGCTGCACCCATTACCTCCCAAATGGGGACACTGTGGGCCTGAGCTAAGGGCTTCAGCTTCCACCAGGACAAACGGTCCAGCATTTCAGCGGTCCCAGCCAGAAATGCGTTTGAAACTCCTGTTTCCTTGAGGTGCCAAGCTCACTGGGGACTCAGCTTTACTCTGGCAACCTCACTTTGCTCTTACTCCTTCAAGGATATCATTGCAGTCACCTTAGGTGCTCGGTGCCCTTTTCTGTGCCCCATGCAGAGCTCCAGAAAATGGAGCAGCCACCTCCTTGAAGAGGTCGAGCACCCTGCTGTGGTAGCCCTGGTGTAGTCACCATTGGTCCCCCTTGGGATGGGGAGCAGCGTGGGTGTAGGTGTTTTTCCCTCTGACCGAAGTGAAGGGATAATTCCTGCATGTCCCCATCAGGAGAAAGGGGCTACTGACTTACAAATGGCGTGGAGGCCGGAGGCAGTCTCTCATATCCCACAGTTTAGACTGGGCAAGCTTGGCTTCTCAGCACAGTTCCCTCGCTTCTCTCTGTAAGCACCCAGACGAAAAATTCAGGTCACAGAGCTGAAGGCAGCTCTGGTCCTGCCTCCTGTTTCACACCTGTTGCATTTTACGCAGTTGCAAAGCAGGCCATGCGTTGCTTTCCCTACCTCTGCAGGTGAACTGCAGGCAAAGGACAGAGCAAGGCAAGAAGCAAATGAACTGTGAAATTCAGTGTTTGCCTAATAGTTCCACCTTGTTTCTTGCTGTACATTTCCATCTGGAAAAAGAGTCTAGGGATTTCTTTGAAGCTGGGAGGCTGGAAGAGGGATAGCACAAGTCCTTTCTACCTGGATAGTCTTTTCTCCCTCCAAGGTTTTGTTATATCCCATATGTAGGACCAGTCATGTGAAAACACTTAATTTAGTGTGGTGCCTTGGTGTATAATGGTGCGTAGTGCGTGCATTCAGGCTGTGGATTAAGCTTGTGAGCTCTTCCAAATGACACGGGAGCTCTTGGCACTTGACCCAGGGTGCATGTCCAAAGACAGACAACTTGCAAAACCTGAGACTGTGTGCGGAAGCTCAGAGGCCACTCACAGCCAAGGCTTTAGGTGGTTGCAGCCAAACTTAACTGCTTTGGGATGCTACAAATGCTCATCAGCTGGTGCCCAGTCCATCCTTTCACCCCTCCAACCCCACCCCTCCTCAGTCATGCAGCAAAACAAGAGCACCAAGCTTCCTCCTCCCTCATCACCATCCACCACAACATGGAGCACAGCTGCCCGTGCGGCTTTTAGGGAAGGGAGATGAGCGTGTCAAGGCGATGGCACCTGTGTCCAGGGACAGGAAACACTTCAGCATTCAGTGTTGGTGTTACTAACACGAGAGCCATGATGGCTGGTGGAGAGCTCTCATCTTCCTGTCATTGTACATCCGGTGCCTCCAGAGAGCCTGTTACCTCGTGCTGGTCCCACAGCTTGGCTGCACAGAGGACTTGCCTCGAGCTCAGTGGACCTTCTCAGCAGAGCTTGCCTGGACTGATAATCATTAGAGAACCATGCAGATTCACTGATCTCTTATTAAGAAAGTGTGTCCCTAGGTCCATTTGTGGAAAAACAAAGCTCATTATCACGGTTCCATAGTGTAGTGGTTATCACATCTGCTTTACACGCAGAAGGTCCTGGGTTCGAGCCCCAGTGGAACCAGCATTGAGTAGCACTTTTGAGGGTTGTAGAGCACTGCAAGAGGTTGCCCAGAGAGGTGGGAATGCCCCATCCCTGGAAACATTCCAGGCTAGGTTGGATGAAGCTCCGAGCAACCTGATCTTGCAGGGGTTGGACTAGATGACTTTTGAAGGTCCCTTCCAACCCTAACCATTCTATGATTAATTTGAGAGACAGGGGGAAAGCAAGGGAGTCATGGTGGCATAATATCACCTCAGGAGATGAGGATTGGTCTTTTCTATGTCTCTGTAGACTTCATACTGTTGGTATAGTGGAGCAGAAGCTTTCAGACTCACCAAAACAGCATATTTTCCTGACAGCTATTATTTGTCTTTATCTACAGGAAAAAAAAAAAACAAGGCAGAAGCATCTGTTCTCATGAACAAATAGTGTGACAAATTGCACAAAGATCCAAAAGCTTTTCCATGTTTTTGGTCACATCTCATTTGGTCTTAGCCACGTCTCATCTCCTGCCTTGCTTACCAAGCATTCATCTCTCTTCCCATGGGGGTAAGAGGAGGGCACGAGAGGCAGATGCCCCACCTCAGCGCTGTTGTCTTCATGCCTCTGCTCTCTCTGCTGAGACAGTTCAGGTGCCCATGCCACAACTTTTTGGGATGGATGCACAGACTGTTAAAAAGTAGGGAAAAGGCCTCCAGTGCCTGGCAGCTTTCTGCCACAGACGTGTGACAAGCCAAACAGCAGCTGCCACCCCAGAGCTCCCTGCAACCCTCCCATGTGGGAGCTGTGGGAGCCACAGATCCCACCTGGGGGTGTGCTGGGCATCAGCTCCGGGACAGAGGCAGGGACATGAGCCGTACCACCTGGGCAGTCACCCCAGGGAGATGGGTGCATCATCAGAGCTTCCACACACCCCAAATTCCTCAGGCCCTCAGAACCCGCTGGGGATCAGGCCATGGAGATCAAGGCAGTGAATGAGAGCGAGTCTCTGTTCCTATGCCCAAACGCCCATGGGGAGTGATGCGTCCTGTGCTCCCCGGGATGTGCAGTGCAAAATTAGAGAGGACATGGAGGGGTTTGGCCACCCGGTGCACAAGGCACTGATACCTGTCCCAAAAAACAGCTACACCAGCTCAGGCCAGAGGGGACCTGATACAAGGGGACATGAGGTGACTTGAGAGTGTGAGATACAGGTAGAGCCCCTCGTACTGGGGACTGGCCAGATCTGACCCTGACCCTGTCACAGGGATGGCAGAGACTGGCAGGAGAAGCATGAGGATAAGCAGGATGAGATGTCTGCCCCGGCATGAAAGTCCTCCCTGGCCCCGGTCGGACAGCGCGGGGTGCCCAGACGCAGGGACAAGTAGTCACAGACCTGGCCTCGCCAAGAATGTCCAAGCCCTGCCTTTGGACCCCATCTGCATTTACTTTGGCCTCCCCAGCACGCCGTGGCGACCATTTCCCTGACCTAACACCCAGGGCCAGAAGCACCACATCTCATGGGATCAAAGCCACAGCAATGAACCCTCCTGCCTTCCCCAATGTGTGCCCCATAAACACCCACCAGCTGCACAGCAGAGTTGAACTTTATCACCAGGGGTGGTGAGAAGCAACATTTTATTCAAGACAACCCTTCCCTTTGCGGGCTGGGCATTTACACCGCGGGACCGTGGCCGCAGCCGGCGTCGGTGGGGAGGTGGGCGGCTGCACAGGCAGACACCTACACAGCACTCAGCCACACTTGCCCAGGCACTCCAGGAGCTCCATGCGGATGGCGATGCGCACGTGCCAGCCTAGCGGGATGAGGCGGATGTAGCGGGCCACGATGGGCGGCCGCAGCAGGTTCTGCACCGAGGACGAGCGATCTGAGTTGCCATAGAAAACCTGGGGAGAGAGGTGTGGGCTGGTGGTTAAGAAGCTGAAAATCCTTTCCAAATATTAGGATACAGACAATTTGTGCTACACTGACTGAGTTTTCTGAGTAAGTCACTTCCCTTGCATGGCTTCCCCACTTTTTCTGGTTATGCTAGACTTAATCTTGACCCATTCTCTCTCATTTGCCTTCCTGCAGCAAGGCAGATATGCTGATACAGATGCTCAGCATCTCCCCAAGGCTGCAGGAACCAGTGCTTTAGCAAAGCCACCAGAGCCTCTCATGCTGGGATGGGGCCATCCCCACAGATGGACACGGAGGATGCCCGGGAGGCAGCAGCCATGGCATCCCCTAGCCCGCCCCCAGGCTGCACAGGGACCACAGGCACCACTGTAGGGTCCCCCTGTGGGAGTTTTTGCTTCAAACCAACCGCTAAGAAACGCAGTGTGAGAACAGTTCAGTGGGTTGTGACTTAAAATAGTTGCAGATTTTGTCTTAGGGGTTTTTCTGCATTGTTATCGTGCACTAGTCCTGGGCTTATGGCAAAAGAGAGACCCCCCCATTTGGCAATGCCCAGGCACAGCTGATGTAGGGCAGCCCCAGTCAAGAAAGGGGTTTGATCATAGAGGTGCCACTTCTCCTGCAATGCCAGCTAATGCCTGCATCCTGCTGAGTTTAGTCTAGACTCCACCATCATCATTATCAAAAAAGTGTATTTCATCCTTCTGCCGCTGGTCAGAGTTGCACTTACTCTTACCATGGCGAGAGGACACCCCCTTCCATGCTGCCCCTGGACACAGGGTGAGAGCTGGGCCCCATCCACCCTGCTGCTCTCACAGGAACCCCTCTTGGGGCACCTCCCTGCCAAGACCTGATGCTTTTGTGTCACCAAATGCACCCTCCGCTCCACCAATGGCCGAAGTGTAAAGTCCACTGACCCGGTTGTTGCCAGTCTGATCCTTGTAGTAAACCCAGTTGAGGTTTTCGTCAGTGCGGTACTGCACGCTGTACTTGGTCATCCACTCGTCGGCATCACAGCGCCCTTGCGTGAGGATCCCCGAGATCACCTTCACCTCCTTCAGGTCAATTTGCAGCCACTGCCCATTGTCCTGGTACTTGGAGAGCCACGCGCACCTGGAGGGACACCAATGGCTCCGCTACGCCCTCCACTCCCGCCTTCCCCCTCCTGCCCCCACACTGCTGGGGGTGCCCTGCCCCCC
>WHYT01017192.1:377284-396321 GCA_009806455.1 Tetrax tetrax | reverse complement strand
ATTTCTGGACTCACCCAAAGCCTTGGCCGTTGAGACGGGCCTTGTTGGCCGTCCAGGAGGAGTACCAGCCCGTGTACTGCTCAGGGTTGGAGCAGCTTATCTGGTCGGGGGTGACGGCGCCAGACTCAAAGCCCAGGGGCTTGTGGTAGGGGCACTCTGCAGAACAAGGGAAAAACGCGCTACCATAAGGCCACGAGTGGCTTGGTTTCATGAGTGTGTTTGCACACTTGTCGACACCCTCGGTGGTTTCGCTGCTCTCTGTCCTCCCTAGCCAGGGTGCTGGGGATGCCCTTAAACCCGGACTACAACCCCGCAGTATTTGCTGCCCGGAGGCCATGGGATCTTCATTTCTAACTCTTCTCTTGTATGAATTCCTGATTCTTCTTTCTCTCTTAAATTTCCTAAACCTGTGCTGCCAGCAGCATTTCAGGGGGCAGGTTTTATCCAGATGTTGCAGTCTGAATCTCTTTCTTGCAAGTGCATGCAAGCAGATCCAGGCTGGATCCATCAACCTGGGTCCAGCCTCTGCCTGGTCCTTGTGAAATGTCTGACACAACTTTTCTTGCTAGGTCTTATCTCCTCCTGCTCCTCCATTCACTGTCTTGATTTGTGGCTGTGCCTGCACGGCAAAATTGCTGAGCCTACTCTGATCATCCCTCCACAAGCAACCTCAGCTCTTCTGCATTTTCTGCTACGAGGATTATCTTTCTATCTGGAGATGGTCTTGTGGAAAATCTATGGGTATTTCAGTGCCAGCAAGGTGTAATGCCTGGCTCTTCCACAGGCTTGATTACCTCCCAGTGAGGTTTTGCCTTTGGATCTTCAGGATACCAAACCTGACCCCACAGCTGTCTTCTGCAACAGCGAGAGGTTCACCAAGACTCCAGCTGGCTGCCAAAACTGCTAAAGGCAGAATTACTCATTCATCATTAAAACTTTCCGTGATAGGTCACCTTCACCTCTGGAAGGCAAGCCTTTGATGACACTCCCACGCAGAGAACTTGCATGCTCCCTGGACCTAGCTGTGGGTTTTTTGTTATGATCACTATTTATGTGAGCAGGTTATCACTACGTATCTAGATGCATATAAAGAAGGTGTGACAAGTGTCACATGGGAATTGCCTGGGAAACACCTATATCACGGCCAGCATTTTCTAATTTTGCAGCCTGTGGAGCAGATGTGGTGCCCCCAAAAGTAACACTGTCACGCTTTCCAGTTTAGTGTAGTTCGTTTCATGGATTTCGGCAACACAGGAGCAAACAGAGCTCTGTGCAGCTTCACGTGTGGGTCGGACGTTTCCTCACCTTAGCCATGCCTGACCGACCAGTGTGATGCCTCGTGTTAAAAATGACCAACACGTGGGGAGCATCGGCGGGTGCCCAGGGCCCGGCGCGACCGCAGCCTCCCCAGTGCAACGCCCCAGCCCTGTGGCGGCACGGTCGATGTCTCATTAGCAAACTCCACTAGGTCGATATCATGTGCATCAATACCTCATTAACATACTCAGTCAGTACCTCATTAACGTGTTTTTCCCCACAACAACATGTAGCTGCCATCCTGCCTTCCTCCAGGCACGGAAACATCACCCTTTTCCACTGCGTTAAAACCCTTCCTCCCCCTGTGCAAGAGAGCAGCCGGGCTGGGGTGGCCCCGCGTGTTTACTACTCGGACGGCTGATCTCAAACACCACGTAACTTTACTTTTAGCAACGCTGATCCGCAGGCACACAACCATAATGCCATTAGCAGGTCACCTTCTGGTGCCTGTGGCTGCACCACGCGCAGGGACCCGCAAAACAGACGCCTGGTGCCTGTGCGGCCAACGCGACTAAGCCATTTAACGCCGTTACCGCCGACCTGGAGGAAACTCATGCTGCCATTGCGAGTCCGGCTGCTCCCCTCTGGCCGTGCCAGAGACAGCTCTGCAACACCTCATCGCAGCTGCTCTGCAAACCGTCCCCAGGCAGCAGTGACACCAGGCCACATCGCCACAGCTGGGCTGGGCGAGGAGAATGCAAAGCCCCTCTGCCTGGGAACAGGGACAGCTGGGAGATACAGTGACAACATTCATTATTCGGGAGAACAGCCTTCGCTCGTCAAGGAAGACACCTTCAGTGATCAGCTGCATAATGCTAATGCATGACAGCACCGCTCTCACCTAGCCAACCAGGAAACCTAGAGCCACTCCTCTCACACACATGCCCCTCGGCCATGGATGGGTCAACCAAACCTGCCATAGCTCCTTTCCTTCCCTTCCTTTTCAAGGGCCAATGGTTTTAAATGGAAAGAGGGTAGGTTTAGATTGGACGTAAGGAAGAAATTCTTCACTGCGAAGGTGATGAGGCACAGAAACAGGTTGCCCAGAGAAGCTGTGGATGCCCCATTCCTAGAAGCGTTCAAGGCCAGGTTGGATGGGGCTCTGAGCAACCTGATCTAGTGGAAGATGTCCCTGCCCATGGCAGTGGAGTTGGATTAGATGATCTTTAAGGTCCCTTCCAATCCAAACCATTCTGTGATTCCTTGGTGCAAGTGACAGCAGGGTGGTACCATGCTGTAGCAAGGCTTCAGATGAAGAATTGTACACTGTTAAGGTTAAACAGCAAGAAAACTTGCAGTAGGACCAGGCTGGCATGCCAGGCGTAGGTGCTGGTAGGGAGCTACCATGAGGAGAAGGACTTCTCAGTGGGTTGGCTGGGGCCCTCTGCTGGGCCAGCTGTGATTCAGTATTGCCACATGGCTCTGGACTGCCTGGGAGTGTGCCAATGCTCAGACACAACTTTGGGGTTGTGCACGTGGATTTCTTTCATAAGAGACTGGAGGAAACCCTCACAAGAAGAGATATATATTATCTGTGGAGCTCCTATACGTGATTCTTCTGCGTCACAGGGGCTGTCTCCAGCAAATGCCTTCTTCCTCTTCATATCTGCCCCAGCAGGCAGCTCTGTGGAGATACTAGCTGCAGAAACTGGAAGGACAGAGGCTGAGAAGCCATGACCCTTTAGTGGGGATGTCTGGGGCCACTCCGCCCATGCAGGGTGGATAAATCCTCTCCTTGTTATTTTCTCTGGGCAGGGAAGAAGCCTGTAGGCAATGCTCAGGCTGGGTGAGCCCCAGGTGGACATGGCCTCCACAGGAGCCGGGTGCATGGAGGGAGAGCTCAGGGGAAGGAGACGGCCCAGCAAGGATGACTGGAAACCCTCTGCGCTTGTCAGCCAGCTCACACTAGAAACACCGGGGGTTTTTCCTCTCTCATTTCTGCCCACGTATGCCTGCAGGCTCTGCCAATGGTGTCACATCTTCCTGTCAATACACATTTTTATTTGCTTTCTAGCCTGTCCTGGCTTCCACACAGAACTCTTCCATGGCAATCCATTTAACCTCCCCCTCCTCCTTCAGGGCAGCCGTGACAAACACTGTGCACTGGAGTGATTGTTTCCCCCATGTATCTCCTCGGGGGAACTCAGGGACAGTAAAACACCTCAAGTTGTGGCACAGCCTCTTGCAGGAGCTGGGAAGAAGTGGTTGCTGGCGGGCATGAGGCAGGTATCACTTCCAGCACCCAGCCCCAGAGGGGATGAACACCTCCAAACATCTACGTGACAGAGGCCTGAACAGGAGTGCAGCTTCTGTGGGACACAGGAGCTAAACCTGAGGATCAGCTGGGCACCAGTAAAGCCTTGCTGGGATAACATGTCAGGGAAAATGTCACATTTGCAGAGAAAGAGCTTGAAACCTATAAAAAATGATCTGGGAGGAATGGCTGAAGGAGCTCGGCAGGGGCACCCCAGAGAAAACTCAAAGGAAACATGATTATCATATTTTACTATTTAAAAATACACTGCAAAGAAAGAATAAACTGTTTTCCTTGACCCCTGGGGAGAGGAGGAGATGACACAGGCTAAACTGCAGCAAGGGAGAATTAGCTAGCTAGTACAAAAATTTTCCTACAGCAAATCCTACACACAGCGGTAGGTGCCCAAGGCTGTTTCTGGGAACACCAGTGATAGGGGCTGTAGGGATGGGGCAGGCAAATGCCTGCCAGCACCAGCCAGCCTGGGCCACCCTGAGTGACCTCCCAAGGGCTAGGCATGGCCTCCACTGCTGCTGCCCCTCTGTCCAACGGCACAGGGTCACCCCACAGCTCCCACCAGCGCAGGTCTCCCGGCCCCACTAGCAAGGGGGTTTGGAACAAGTACCACAGTAACATGCCACCTCTGCAATGCAATGTGGAAAGGTGCTGAAGATCACCAGACAAGCATGGCTAAAAGCGCGCTGGCCCCTTACCCGGCATGCACTCCAAGGTATTAGTCCTGCTGGACCACACGGAGTTAGGACCTCCTTGGCAGTCACATTTGCAAGCCTTGCTGTGCCACAGCTCCAGTCTCTCATCCTAAAGGGAAGGTAAAAAACAGTAATAAATCAAGTATTCATCGACAACAGTGACACAAAGTTAATTCTGAGTCCTGAAGTTTAGATGGACACTCGCGCCCACCTGGGCTGCTGCACCTTCTCTGAGCCCCTTTCTTCTGGCCAGCCCAGCATGAAACGTAGGATGACTCCCCCTGGGATTCAGAGGTCAGAGCACGTGCCTGGGCTTGGCGGCCCAGCTGCCATCCCTCCTTCTGCCCCCAGGCCCTGAAGCTGAGCAGTGCCAGACCCCCAGCATTTACCCAGCAGCCAAACCAGCTGGAGACTTACCTCTCCCGGGGAGAGGGCCAGTGCAGCTGGGGCAGTGGGCATGGAGGGAAGAAAAGAGAGAGAAAGAGAGAGACAGATCAGAAATGAAGATGCTGCAAGCAAACATCAGAAAATGCAATGAACATTTACTGCTGAGCTGGGGACAAATAAACTGAGGAAGGACTGATGAATCTACTGCATCTCCCCAAGCTGATTGCCAGAAGAAAGCAAGAGGAGGTGGGCAGGAACAGGGCACTGCATGTGCCCATGCCGGTGCTACTCCCCCACTGTGTTTTCTTTTCGATGCCTTTGGCACCTCCTCTTCCTGACCAGATACACCCAAAACACCCTGAGGAGAAACCCATGCCAGCCACCTCGGCCTCTGCTTTACAGCTAATTTCACCCCATCCCTTTTTTGCCATCTTCCTGCCTCGCAGTTTCCCTTTCCAATTTTGCCTTTAAAACGTGTGAGCTGATGAACCCCAAGGGTGAGATCCCAGCCTGGCACCGCTGCAAATCCTCGGCGCCTTCAGAGGAGATGGAGCACCCCGCGAGGTGCCTGGCCTGAGATCACTCCCTCTGGATGGGACAGAGGAAAACAAAACGTAAACAGGTCTTCCCAATCCATCTTACATACGAGACAAACTCCCTTTTTTTTTCCGTTCTTACAGAAAATCAGTTGCTGAGGCCATAGAGGAAGAGCTGCTATTTTTGTAACATCTGACCTGTTTTATCTCCTGCCTGTCACTGAGCAATGGCTTTTTTATGAGCTCTTTCCTTGCTGAAAGGGCTCTCCTGCTTCCCAGTGAAGTCCAAAGCAGACTATGTTAATAGCATTTGGGCTGGCAGAATAGCGCCCAGACAACTATGAAAATGAAATGACTTTTTAAAAAATAGTCCTATGACTGGTGACAACTCATCAACGCAAGTCAAATGTCAAACATCGTGTTTCCAATATTGGTAGTGAATTTGCAAGCCACTAAGTACCAAGCTATGGAGCAGGTAAAAACTTGTAACCAGGAGCCATGAGAAAGCCGCTGTCTCCAAACACAGGTTTTGTGAATAGGAAAAGAGCATCTTTTCACCAAATGAATTAGACTCTGAATTATTCACTGAAATCTAGTTATGATTTATTCATTCATACACCGCCACTTTGCTGAGCCTAGGAAGCTCCAACTAATGCTGGGAATTTACATCTCCCATTTCTGTAGCAAGTTTCATCTCAAAAGACTCGCAAACACTGCGCAATCATAATCAGCTGAAACATAAACTGTATACAAAGCTCTGTTTATTACTGAAATGCAGCTGCTCCTTGGGTGTGACACTGAGCCTGAATGTACCCAGAGTCTAAAAGAAAGACCCCAGCAAAGAACAAAATTATAAAGAGATTTTTAAAATCCTTTCTTTAGTAGAGAGATGGTCCCAGGGCAGCATTTCTGGCACCGGGAACTTACCATGTTAACCCAAGGCATCAGCCCCGGCAGAAGAAGTAAATGTCGGTCTACGATAAAAAGATGAGGCTTTTAGTTAGGTCCAAGAGGGAGGCAGGGGGACTTTCAGACCCTCTTGAGCCCTGCAGGAAAACATGGGTGCACATCTCCAGACCTGGCCTCTTGGAAGATGTAGGCTGGGGGCCTTGCCCAACACCGCACTCCTCCTTTCCCAGCACAGATGTTACTCTGCCAAGCCCCGTGACTCCACTGTGGAACAAGAAAACCGCGGCGGAGGTGCGAGCCGAAGGCCACGCAGCACATTACCACCTCCGTGCTGTGCCACGCAGGGCAAACCAGGTTGACTGCTTTGGGTACATTTGCCCAGCGTAAGGAAGACTGTATTGTTGTGAAGCCTACCCTTGTCCACCGCGGGCCTGTGGTGGGGGAAGGCGATGTGAATTACCAGGCCAATGTAGGGGTATTGCTTTGGGTCCATGCTGAGCCCTTCAGCAGGCCTCCTGAGTCCCTGCCTGGGTATTTTGAGAGCCAAGATGAAAATTTGGCACCTCATTGACAGATGCAGCTGGAAACCCAATGGCTGTGAATGAAACAACAGAAAAAAAAAAAAATAGAATAATTTTCAGGTGGGTGGGTGTGTGGTAGCACCAACTCAACCACCAGGAATAAACCCTCCCACCCTGGCTGCCCCGGCGTTGCTTCCTGGCTGCACACATCCAGTGATGCCTGTTTTTGAGCTACAGGAGCGACTTTTAGGGTTTTTAGGCTTATCAGCCAGGAGACATTACTGCAAATCAAGCAAGGGTGTGAATTTCATGCACAAAAGCCCTTTTATTTCAATACGATATGTTATTGGGTCAGCCCCGCGACACACAGTAGTGCAAAGGCAGTGCCAGGCCCTCTGGCCTCCACCCCTCGCCGCATGGCTCACTGGCTCTCAAATAAGAGGCCAAATTTGCCTTTTTGAGCAAAAAGAGGTTAACTGCTGAGGGCTCACTCCCATCAGTGGCTCGGCCATCCAGCTGCTGGCTGCCACAGCTGGCGGCACAGGGGAGCAGCAGATTTGGCTTGGGGAAAGCACTGCAGTGGCAGCTGCACGTGGGCCAGATGTTCCACCTGGGCAGTGCAGCCTGATAATCCTCATGTCAAGATGGGAAAGGAGAGGAAAATATGCCCCTGCCTGCAATTGGCCAGCGGAAAGGGAAATTGATATATTGGTGCGTCTACAGTTGTGACGAGCCCTGTCCTACAAAGGAAATGAAGAGGAAAGCTGGCTGCCAATAGTCTAAAAATGTGATGGGCAGCATGCTTTTACAGTGAGCGTGTTTGCCTCCAAGGAAGGTTACAAAGATAATTGGTAATTGTAGGTCAGACAGAACAAATTGCTGCAATTCGTGGGAGAGTCATAAGTCCTGCACGGCCGCCGGGGGCTGTTGTGTTAAAAGTACAGGACTGAAAAAAACCCCAAAACATTACAAATGAAAGAGCCCTATTTACAGCCCCCACAGTGCCCCAGGACATTCAGCAAACCATCAGTTCAGTGAAATAAATTATTATCCGTGCGTGCTTGTGAGAGGCAAGGAGACACGGCATGCACTACTCCTGTCCCTCCTCCCGCCCTGCAGCGTGGTGTGTCCAATGCACTGCCGCGCACAAATGCCGCCCTGTAGCACAGGATCTGGGGACCAGGGCTTAGGCAAGCCCCAGGGGATGATTTTGTGCCGGAGCACCCATTCCAGTGGGGCTGGACTGGAGCAAAGCCCCCAGGACAGCCCCTCGCTTGGCACCCACCACGGGGCACGATGGAGGGGAGAGAAGCCCCAGGGACTGCCCCAGGTTTGGTGGACAAGGAAAAGAGCTGGCAGATGCAATCCTGGGGTGCCACAAAGGGGAGGACATGGGTTTCCTCAGGTGGAGGTGGGATAAAGCAGCAGCCAAAACTTGGGCTACATGGGGAAAGGAAGGAGCAGCAAGGAGGCCCAGCTGCTGGCATTTTTAATGACAGGAACAGGTAACTGCCTGCCTCGGAAAGTTTGTGGTCATTATGAATGTGGTTAAACAAGAGACAAAGGAGGAAGGCAAGTGTGGGCAGAAGTAATGCTGCCAAAGGCTGAGCGTATTTTGATAAGGTCAGCTCTGAGAAGTCATGACTGTAGAGCCACGACAGCAAGCCATCTTTTTTCCAGTGTGGCTAGAATCAATGACAGCTGTACAAGCATGAGAAAACATATTCTAAAATAAAACAGAGAAATGAAATAATACACAGAATAAATGTCACTCAATTTACCCGAATAAGTTCACATAAACCTGGTCATTACAGGCAAAGTATATGGAAAACGTTAATAACTTTGTTTTATTTACTGACTTTACGAGTTAAATTGCCTAGAAGCTTCAGCTGGAAAATAGTTAATTTTGTCTCTCAGCTCTGCAAGCAACATCTCAGTTTAACACAGCTCAGAGAGATGAGCAAAATTATTTTCTCTCCGCTTGTCCCAGTGGGGAGCGCTCCCTCCGTGATGCAGTGCTTTCCGGGCATGACGGCTCCTGCTGCATACCTGCCTCCCTTCCGCACGTGCAGGCCATGAGGCAGGGGAAAGGAAAACAGCTTAAAAACCAGAAAAATGTGACTGCAGAACCAGAAAGTGAAAGAGGTGACGGGAATTAGTGGCACTGGTTTTACCATGTTTTCTGAAAGGCACACTGTTGCAGGTCCCCGTTTCCCCTCAGCGCCACATTAGAGAACGCCAGAAAGAGGAGTTAGGTAAGAAGGCACGTAAGCAACGCAGAGGATTGAAACACTGAAAAAATCATTGCGGTGCCTCCGTGCCCATCGGGTGCTAGCTTGTGGGTTGCTATATTATTAACCCAGGCTATTTTTACATTCCAGCCCTGGAAATCACGCCAGGCGAGCGAGGTGACTCATATCAGGTTGCAGCAGCTTCGGTATCAAGGTGCATTTGGAGAAGCTGTCGTGTTCCAGGCCACCGTCACACGTGGCATTTTCCCCATCTCTCCTTGCCCCTGTGCCAGGGGCGATGGCCCCAGGGGCCCCTGCTGCAGCCATGGCCCGTCCCCACGTCCCCTCGGGAGGCATAGCCCCACTGCACAGTCACTTCATGATTGCTTTTGCTGTTTTTCCCCCAGGGCTTTTTCCATGGCCATGCTAAGCAGCATCCGTGGGACCGTGTTGTGCAAACAGTGCCTTTATTTCTAAAAAGTGCAGGCTTTAAATGGTCCTTGGGAGCTATGCTGGCAGGCGGAGACTCCCAGGGCATATGCAGATGTGTGTCCACCAAAAGATTTTGAGAGCCAGGCTGGCCTGGTGAAAGCAGGGCGTTGTTCATCCAGGGGCGCTCACCACCTAAAGCCGCACTGGGCCAAACGCTCTGCCTGTTTCCCCTGTAGATGAAATCCTGGACCTGGCACGCCCCCAGAAGAGCACCACCACCCCGGCACATGCCAACCTGCGTGGACTCATCGCTGCTGATCGCTGACGGGCACGCTCAGAGTGACAGAGTGATGGCAAGAGGACTAGCACCAGTGTCAGCCTGCGGAGGGGAGAAGGGCTCGTGCTTTGTGTTAAGCTCCTCTCTCATGCTTTCACATGGCTGCTGTTTTCCTCATTCATTTTGTGGGGATTTTTCATGGTTTTATTATTTTGATTTCCATTTCATTTTCTTTATTTGAATTATTTTTATTTGGTTCCATTTTTATTCATTTGTATCGTGTTTCATTTAATATTTACTGTTATTTACCTGAAAGCTGCAAAAAACATATTTAAATAATGCCAGTTATACCTATTCACATTCATTTCTGTTTTATGCCTGCTGTCTCCATAATGTTTCTACAATTTTTTTTTTTATGTTGTGAAAATATTTGAAAAAAACCATAAATAATCTGGAAAAAAATCAACCTTTCTCCCTTTCCTTCTTAAGAGATGTATAATTATCTTTTTTTTCCAAAGTGTTCCTTTGACAATTTTTGGCAATTTCTGATCTTATTGACATGTTTGTTGCTTCCTGCTTAGAGCTATGCAGAACATTGCCTGCATAGTAATTTCATTAGATGTATCGATTATGCCAAAGGGCGGCACTAAAGATGTTATTTACTGTGATCCAAAGGCGGGTTTGGGCCTTTGATTTTCTTGGGGTTTATTTTTCAAAGCTGCAAATAACAGAGAGAGGAAAAAAAGAAATCCACTCTTTTAATCTGCTGAGATGTGCTTATTCCCCACCATGTAGTGAGCACGGACGGAGTACTGTGGCGCAGGCACGTCACATTCAATGTGCTAAAAGCACATTCGTGTCAATCCGGGGCTCAGGGTGCTCCCCCTCACCATATGGAAGGGGCCCGGCAGCTGCTGCGGCTCTCATCGCAGGAGCCTGCCTGCTGCACCATATGCTGCTGCTGCTGTTGCGGTGGTGTCCCCGTCAAACACGAGCCCAGCCAAGGTGCGGGGGCCGGGGGTGCTCCTCTAAGCCACTTGCTCTGCCGAACGAAATAAGCTAAGGAGCTTATCATGGCATCAGCGCTCATGGCTCGGAGGACTGACCTAGCGGCACCTTCTCTACGGTGGGAGAGGCAGGAGCGCGAGGGGGACCTGGGTAAAGGGTCACTGCTCACTCTTTATCCAGAAGAGGACACTTGGACCACAAAGGAGAGAAAAACAGTAAATTAAGAAAACCAGTTAATTAACAAAGTAAATTAAATACCAAAGGAGTGATGCCTGGAAAGTAATTTTTCATTGCAGGCTCTCCAAAAATATCCTGATGTGTGGGTGTCTATTAAAAGCAAGCTGTGTCTGGGATTCAGAACAAGGTATGAACTCCTTCCAAGGACTAATTGTCATTATGCCACCCATCGGGAAAAAAAATGGGTGGGTAGGCTGGGGAAAAACAGCCTTCCAAGAAGCTCAGGCACCAGTAACCTTCTCACATGAAACAAAGGAGAGTAAAGAGATAAGGTACGAGAACGCACAAATACTTGCTGGAGGACTAAAAGACCTATTAATTAGATAGAGCAGGGTATATCCGAGCATAACAGGATAAAACGAAGGCATGGCTAGCTGAGGAACACTGTTCTATCTGTGAAATTGAGTTGACCAAAATATTCAATGGAACCTGAGAAGGACAGAAAAAACTAGACAAAGCAAAACACTGAGAATTCGGCATCCATGGGGGGAAAGCTGGACTGTCTGATAAACCTGTCCCACGCTCTGCCAGACCATGCTCTATTCAGATGTTAATATTGGTACAAACCGCCCAGCGCCGAGCAAGAGCTACCTCAGCCTTGTTTAAGATAATAGCAGCTTTCCCATCGGCTTTGATGAAGCCAGAAGTTCAAATACAACCCAGAAAATTATTTCCTTGTTCCACAGCTGGGTTAATTAAAATGGAAGCAGATTGTAACCCTGAATTTTCTGGCTTCTTCTAGCTCCCGCTTACCTGCTATCATTGCTATTTTTCTGAAAAGTAAATTTGAGAAAGCCTCAAAATTCATAAATGCTTTTCCCATTTTCTTGACTTATGATTGCTTTTTGTTCTTAAAGTGCTTTTGGAAGTCTTTTCCAGGCCAAAATACCAGATACAGCCTTTAAAAAAAAGGCAGATCTCCATCAGCAATGTCTTGCTGCTAGAGAAAATGATAACTTTTTGACTAATCAAGAGTTTTGATTAATGAAGGACCAGTCTTTCATGTTATACTGTACCTCATTTTTGAAATCAGCATTATTATTTACTCTCTGGCTCAGCTGCACTACAATTTTCTTTGCAAATTCATATTTTGACAAATTATATGGCAATTTTTTTACACTGCAATTATTTTGTGAAACAGAGTTTTACTACTGAATATTCATAGAGCTGTAAGAACACTGCTCGCTCATGTACATAAATTACACATCTCCTCCACAATTTTGCCTTTCCCCAAATTATTTTATTTCCATGAGAACACAGAGAAGAGCTTGCTCTGTACCCCACAGCCCCTGGCAGAAGAAAGAAGCATGGACGAATCAAGAAATACAAAGAGGGACATCTGAAAGAGCCTCTCAGGAGGCAAAGTGCATACCTTTGTACCAGAAAAGAAGAGACAGCAGGACGCTTCCCATCTTGAACCGCATCTTTTCCTTCCTCTTTTGGGAATAGCTCCTTAGCGTGCTGCTTGGCTTGCTGAGAAGGCATGAGATTAACTTAAGCATTGCCTAAGCACCTTACTCTCCTCCATTCTCATGATTTTATCAAGCATCATCAAGCCAACCACACAATTATTACTGCCAAGCTCCATTCTAGAGGACGTGTCATGTGGAACAGTTTTTAAAAGGTAAAAAGTACTGAGGCACTGACACTCTGAGCACGAATCTGATTGCATATGCAGACGTACGTCCGAATAAACAAGGATATGCCTACCTAGAAACCATGTATGCACCCCACAGGAATGCAGATCTCCAGTGCTTATAAAATACATGTAGTATATATTGTCTATTGTATGTAGCATGTATTCATTATCTTCCACCCCAATGATTTACCTCTACACTATCAATGCCTTTCCTAAAAATAGCTGTGTGTAGAAATCTGCCCTGGCGTTACTGCTCTTCCAGTTACCTAATTGCAAGGGGCTGAAAACTGCAATTAGTAGATCAAACAGAAATAACACATTTCAGTTGTTTACTTGTTGAGATGTAAAAATCTCAAACCAAAAAAGTAACCCTCCCTCTGCTAACAGTTCTACCTATAGTATCCTTCCAACCAGTTTACATCAGTTACACATTCGATTTTAAAACGACCGAAAGATTTAAGACAACAAGAGGTTGTTAGTGACTCCAGTGGATCTTGCACCCGCTCCTCCAATCTCTGTTAATTATGTACAATTAGCAGTGAATTTTTAATAGGGGTTTTTGAAAGCAATTGCTTCAGAAGCAGCTTGCTTTGTTTCAAAAGATCTCGGATTGTATGCACAGGGAATAGATTAAAGCACTGCACAGATCACATGGGCTGCTGTTGAATTAAGCTAGACCCATCTCTAGTCTTCTGATCTGCATCCATTCAAAAACTGCTGCACAAACAAGGATGCTGGCTTTTTGGAAACGGTCCCCTGGGCAAGATTCATCTCATCTAGCCTTTAGATATCCACAAATTTGGAATGCCCTGTAAAGGTGATGTCAAGTACAGCATCCCTCTGCAGTCGCACCTCCAGCGCTGATGCATCCCGGCCTCATCAGGGTGTGCAACATGGACGGGATGAGTCTCCTGCCAAGGGGCCTCGCTGCTTTGCTCAGCCTCAAGCAGCTTAACCTCCTCAACCCAACACTTGTCCCACTTTCACCTCCCCTCAGGGAGAGGGGGGGTTATAGCAGGCAGACCTCTACATGGTCACGGCCATCCTGCTTCATGAACCTGGGCCGGCTCACCCAAAACACTGGGGAGCACCAATGTGTGGCAGGGCGAGCAAGCAGGGCAGCTCATCCCAGGCACCAGGAAGGGGGTCATTTTCATAAGGGCAGAGGGCTCCTCATGATTTTTTCTCAGAGCCCTCACGCTCATTCGTAGCACCCCTCTCGGGGCAGCGAGATCCACCAGAAAGCCCAGCCAGGGGGTGAACAAATGTGAGCCTCATTGAAGGTACCAGGACAGCCTCTGGGTATGCACAGTGAGACATCTCACTCCAGGCTCTACCCAGTATCTGGGCAAGGGTCTCTCTCTCCCTCTCTTTGCCATCCAGTTTAAAATGGGCTGCCACAGAGACAGAGTCTTCCAGCACTGCTGAAGACACTCAGATATCTATTCCCTCTCTGCATTGATAAGCACTTGGCATCTAAATCCCATGGGCTTGAAAATCCCAGCTTAAAAACCCCTAAATACCTTCAGCCACATATCTCTTGGAAAACCGGACCAGGGCTTCAGCCTCTTGCCTTATGGACTCACAAGCACAGGTTATGAGGCAGAGCTGCCCACCCAGAGAGAAATCACCTACCGTATTTTTAAAAAGCTAAATCAAATTCTCCCCCATCACCCCAAGCAGTTTAAAAGCAGCTTGATTTATGGTCAATTCCACCCTTCAAATAGGTCTTGATTTTGCCTAAGAAATTAGATAGATAGCTCAGGGATGGTGTTCAGAAATAGCACAGCTATTATCAAAGGACATTTCATCCGAAGGGACACTCTCAAGACTGGTGGGTGCCCAGTTATAGAATTTCCTCCCCACAGAATAAAGAGCAGCCTTTGTTTAAAAATGTGGTTCCCATGAAGAGCAGAAGAGCCTTAAAATCAGTCTCTGCATAAATACTAGGCAGTTCAGACCCTCTGTGTCTAATGGTGTTGATGGTCCTTCATTTTAATAACTGCAAACAGCAAAACCATGCTGGCACTGCAGAAAACATTGCTAAATGAATCACGTAGTTAATTCCTAGCAAGCAAATACTTTCAGGTACAGAAAACATTTTAAAGCCAGTACACACTACAGCACCAGAAAAGGCTACATTTGCCTTTCATAAAAAATAAAAATAAAATTTTAAAAAAGATTAGCCTGGCATTGATCGTGGAACAAAACTGTGATTGGCACAAACGGTCCAAAGTAGGACAGTTTGGTGACATCCACACTGCTATGTAAAACGGGGGTAGGAAATGCCTGGGCAGGTTCATTCTTTTGGCCACACATCTTCTCCAGGTCCCGCCCTCATCCCATTGACTCAAAGACATTTTTGTACAGTTTTTATGGCCCTCAGAGATTTTGGTGTGCTTTCTTCCCCTGGATTGTGGGAAATAACACAAAAGCCACCCTGCACCGTTGAGATGCTTTTAGTTCGTGAAGCTGAGAGTACAGCTTGCGTTTCCAGGGGTACAATGTGAAGGCATGGGGGTATGTAAAGGTGTGAAGCCCCTAGGATGGCAGCAGGAACAAAGCTGAGTGGAAGCTGTTTGACACCCTGCCCAGGGATACTCCCTGGCACGCTTCCCTTCTCAGCTGGGTTGGCTGGCCTGAACCACAATTTTACCAGGAGTTTGCCAAGAATTAAACAGCACAGATGACTGGAGGCCAGTGCTCCAGTTCACACCTTGGCCTTGCTTTGTTATCATATATAGATATAGCTCAGCACTGTTTGAGGGGCCCCATGCCAGCATCTTATGCTTATACTTTCCACCTGTAGCTTTCTCCTTATGAGAAACGAATTTGCTTCTGAGCAGCGCAGAGCAGTGCATCTACGAGCTCTCGAGACACATACATGGGCACGCAGCCCTCCTTGGCGCGTGATCAACTGGCAGTGTGCACGTGTGCCCTTGGAGGAGAAGCAGGAGGCAAGGGCACTTACATGTGAGAGAGAAGTGCAACTCCACGTAGCGATTTCGTGTTTCTCCTGAACTCAGAGTGCCAGACAGCTAAATCGGAACAGAGCGCACAGATTCATGCGTCTGGGAGCTGAACACACACGATGTGTAATATCTCAACACAAATGTGTGAGTGGCATGCTTTGGTTTTAGCACAGTTAGGGAACGTACAAAATACACATTTATACATGTACGTGTGAACCGCAAGCATCTTTCAGAAGCAGGATACTGACGTGGTGAGAGAGTAAGACTGCCAATGCTTTCAGAGCTTGAGTCAAACTGTCAGGAGCTGGATTCCCTGGATGGAGCTATGATGGTCTACACATGCTGAAGATCTGGCTCTTGAAATAAAATATCCTTTCCACAACTCTGAAGCGTGAGCTTAAGTCCTCTTCTGAAAGGGAACCTCTTTCCTAAATGTAAGAAACATGATGCAGATAGTTACCCCGTGCTGGCCACCAGGATCAGGCCCCTCCTGTAACGCATGCACCTGGGGGAGCTGCGGCTGTTGGTGGCACGGTAGGCACCATGGGCTCACTGTCCCTATTAGATTGCATACCCTACATTAGGAGAAGTCCAGCTGTAGCTGATTTAGCTTTGAGCCTGTATCCTGGAAGCAGCCCCATCTGTGGAAGACAGTTTACCCAAGAGGCAGGATACATTGCTTTGGCTTCACCTCCCACGGGCTGCGCACGCAGAGGAAAGAGAGACGTGGGTATGTCTGCCCTTTCAGGCTGCAGGATACACTGCAACCTTACTGTTGTTATGGTGCTTAATGTTACGACCTTATCCGGCTAGGTCTCACTATGTGGTACATGGGTGCTTTCTACTCAAAAGAGCTTTTGCACCATATCCCTGCATTGCACTCAGTCTCTAACTTCAGCTTGCCCATACTCCAGAGTGTTTCTTTAGTAAGAGCAAGCACTGACAAAGGTTAATAGTCTTCTTAAGATGATGATGATGAAGGGAAGTTTCTTAATAAGACCTTGATTAAAGTAAGTGAAGCCAATTTTTCTCTTTCATCTTTAAGATAGGTAAATCACACCCTCCTGCTCTGATCCTGCAAAGAGAGTCAAGAGCAAACTCCAGCTCAGCGTAGCCAAGGGATTCTCCTCCTCCCGCAGAGACATCTTGCCCTCAGCACTCATTAGAGCTCCCACACACAGACAGACGCCGTGGCAGCATCCGTGCCCAGAGGTTACCCTTTGCTAAAGGCCTGCATGTACAAAATGAGACAACACGTTATAATTCAAAAGTTAAATTGCTCAGGCCAGCTGAGATAGCTCTTTCTTTCTCAATTAATAAAAATGATGATACACACAGTGCAGGGGAAAACAAGGACAGAGTTAACCATGCTTGCTAGCTGCGTGCTGTAAAAAGCACTGGCCTTTCCCCAGCGCTCAAACGCTTCTCCGAACACAGAAGTGAAAGCAACAGTGCTGCAGTTGATCCGGGTGAGACGTCTCCTTGGGGACATGTCGCGCTGCAGCTTTCGCACTGCCATGTGAGTGTGTGCACACCCTTGACCCTACTTGCACAGACGCCCAGGTGGCTGTTTCTCCCCACTGCTGCCATGGCTGCCTCCGGTCTCTGCAAGCCTCCTTAGTTATCCAGCCGAGGGGATCCTGCACCCACACTGGTGGGGAGAGGCTCCTCTTGCAGGTGGCTTTCAGCTTTGCTGAGGACGAAGCCTCTGACCTGCAGCAGGGAGAGGCCCCATCTCTGCCTCACCACAGCAGCCAGCCTGGGCCTAAGCTGCACTTGTGAGAAGGGGCCCAGAAGAAGATGCAAAATGGCCCCCAACGGCCCATAGATCAGGCTTAAAAGAAGAGGGGACACTCTTTTTATTAGGCTTCCAGCCACCTGTTCCCCTGCCTGGGTGACCCATGGCTCAGCAAGGCCTTGGCGCAGAGAGGCCCACAGCACCTACGCCACCTCAGGCCCCCTCTCCACACCTGAGGTGTGGGGGGCTACCGGCCACCACAAAATGATGCCCAGTGAATACAGCACAGTGAGTGATATTAAAACCTTGTGAATCCTGCCCCGCAGAGCCGTGCTGGGTAGGAGGGTGGGGAGAACACCAGCTGCTTTAGCACCTCAGTGAGCTGGCACAAGCCAGCTCTTGCTGTGTCTTTCTCCATTTTGGTTAATGTTCTTGTGGGAAACAGAGCTTTTTAGGGGGCAAAAAAAAAAGCAAGCGCTGCAGTGACATTGTCTAAATTATGCTCACACTCTTAGAAAAATCTGTTATTGCACAGGGCAGTGGAAAAGATCCTCCCAGGCCAGGGTTTCCTGCTTGAGGGGCCTTTCTGCTCCCCTTGCCCTTCCTCCGCCCCAGGCAGGGCTCTTTCCGTGCTTATGAGGTTGCTGGTCTAGAGGGGGGAAAAAAAAAGCAAACCGAGCCTGATTGCTTTAGAGGAAATGACGAAAAAACTAAGAGTAAACAGTAAAAGCGACGCCTGGCGCTGGTTCCACTGGGGCTCGAACCCAGGACCTTCTGCGTGTAAAGCAGACGTGATAACCACTACACTATGGAACCGCCACGTACAAAAGGCGCCGCGACACTGCCCCTATCGAGCCGCCACTCGCGCCCTGCCCACGCCGGTGTGGCGAGGACGGCGCGCGTGGCCACGCTGCGTCCGCGCGGACGAGCAGCCGTTGGGCGCGCGGCGAGCCGTTGGTGGGTGAGGGAGAGCGTGTGAAGGAGGGCAGGAGAGCTCTCAGCAGCGACAGTCCCCAGGCTTTTTTTTTAATTTTAAAATCACTAGTTAATTAAACATGTAGTAATTTAAAATCGTTTGGATGCGTTTTCTGCCCCTCAGAGAGCGACAGAGGAGCAGTGAAGGGGGTAAATCGCTTTAACCGCTTTCGCGCTACGGGAGAGCTTTTGCTTCCAGCCCGTCCGCTCCTCACGCCATTGCCTCCAGCCCCGCTTACGGAAATGGCCGGCAAGCCTTCCCGCCCGTCTCGCCGCGCCGTCGGCTTGCTGCGCTGCTCTGTTCTCCCAGCCGAGCGGAGAATAGAGGCCGCCGGGTTGGCGCCTTACAGCTCGGCACCCCACAGGTCGGCCAAAGCATGGGGAAGGCAGGCTGAGCTCCGTGGGAGGTGCAACAACACCCCCGCGGCTTCGGGGGAACCTGGCTGCGTGGATTTCGCGTCAATCGGTCACAGGAAGGCGCTTCACTGCTTGCTGCGGGGTGTCTCGGGTGTCTTTTCCGTGGGGGAGAAAGGCGTGGATGATTTCCTCGGTACAGGACACAGTGTTTAAATTGCCGTGCGGAGAGGGAAGGCAGAGCCAGAAGTTTGCCAGTGTCAGTACTGCCCTTGAGGAATGTTGTCGCGTGGTGGACCTGCGAAAGTTACGATTTATCCCCTCAAGACACAGGACTAATAAGCTTTTTTAACACGAGGCGTGAAAGCGAGGCCGCTTGCTTTCTGGAATCCACCTGGAAAGCCCCGAGGCTTTTTCCGTCGAACAGGGGGCAGAGGCGCTGAGGCCGCACCTCCTGAGCCGTCTGCCTCCGCGGTGGGACGGGGCGGCGCGGCGGGGCCGTACCGCTCCCCGCGGGGCCGGGGCCGGGGCCGGGGCGCG
>WHYT01017192.1:333655-377264 GCA_009806455.1 Tetrax tetrax | reverse complement strand
AAAAAAAAAAAAAAATTAAAAAAAATCTTGTTACATGTGGATGTAGCACGAGAAGGCCTAAGCGTTCGTAGGCGTGTCTTCGCTGCAGGGAAGGTGATGGCGCTGCTCGTACTTTCTGCTCGCTCCCTGCTCCTATCCAGCAACAGCCAAGATGACTTAGGTGGTGGATTCGTGGTGTACCTGCTGCAGAAGATGGCTCTTCGTGAGGGCACAGGGTAGTGCAGCTGTTTCTGTGCAGTTCTGCGCCCCTCTGCAGTAGGTATTCATTCATGGATTTTTTTTGCCATCTGTTACACCCTCACAATAATTGCCTTGTTTAATCTATTTCATTTTTTTTTCCTGGAGTTTTGCACTATTCACATTACCTCAGTCCTCACTACATTAAATCCTTACATCCCAAAGAGAGTGGCTTGTAGAAGTACAAATTAAGGCACTTGTATAGCACTTCCAGGACTGTGGCTAAAAGTTACTAACAGAAACTTATATTGTATATTCCAGTTTCTTAATTTTTAAAAGCATGGGATGCCTGTAAGCAAAACAGGCTATTGTTTGTAGCTAAATATTGTGATTGCCTTAACTATTGAAATTAATAATATTTTGCTGAAGCAGCAGATGATTTACTGTTACAAGGTAGAAAATTTTGTCCTTTTGTCATTAGAAACAATTTTATAGGGATAAAATTAAAAGAGAGGTGAAGAAAATGATTTCCATAGACTTTGCTGACCCTCTACCATATATGTGATGGCTGCACTTAGTAGTTGGCAATTCCCAGTCTTAAAAAAACAAACAAACAAACAAAAATTTTATTTTTTTTTAAATCCTTTCCTTTTACACACTGATCATTAGTGTGTGAGTCAAATCTGTGTACTCTCCTGATCTGGAGAGCCTGGTTTAACCCAGAGACACATTTTGGGAAGAGACAGTGTGATAGGCTTGAGGCTTCAGGATGTAGATTTTGCACTGTCTGTGCACCTTACAGTTCACCAGAGCAGCAAAATGCAGATCAAGCTGTCATTAGGCAACTCTTGTGCCCAATTCTTTTTCCTCATGTTGCTTTACTAAGATTTGGCAAAATCTGAGTGCTGTAGATAGCTGTAATCTGTACAGGCTCCAAGTGGAGGCTGAAGCTAACTTGTGAGGGAGGTAAGAGTTGTCCAAATTAGGTCATTAGTCATTGCTTCCCAGAATAATCTGCATTCAGCTGATAACTTCAGAAATTTTCCTTTTTTTTAAAAAAAAAAAAGTCTTACTTTTCCGAAGGTATCCTGATGTTTTCATAGTGTTC
Organism: Tetrax tetrax; assembly: GCA_009806455.1. Lineage (NCBI taxonomy): Eukaryota > Metazoa > Chordata > Aves > Otidiformes > Otididae > Tetrax > Tetrax tetrax. The sequence continues at coordinate 375,979 of WHYT01017192.1, read as the reverse complement.
TGGTCTAGTTTCTTGGCCTTCAGGAGTCTGGAAGCCCTGCAGCTGCCTTTCTTTCACGTTTCTGATTTTGTGTTCTTTTTGCTATGATGCTAGTTTTGATGTCTTTTATTCATCATCTCGCATAGAATTGTCGGGGGGTGTCTTTTCCTGTTCACCCAAATTAACCTACTCCTTCTGATTTGTGAGAACAGATTTCTGTCATTTCACTGACTGAGTCAGTTTTCAATTGTTCTGGACATCTATTTCTCTCTTCATTTCTTCTATTCTTTTTATTCTTTCTGCTTGTGACTGGACATCGAGGTCTCCCAGGCAGGGACTTGTCCCTTGGCTAGTACTTAAAAACACTTTCTTTGAGCTTGAAGGGTAAGTGGAGGGGAACCACGGCCAGGACTCAGAAAAAGCACATTCACTTTGGCTATGATTATCTTCAGTTTTTCTGAAAAATATCAGTGACATCACTTTGTAGTGGGTGTTTCTAAGAAATAGGCCTGAAGCAGAATTTGAATTATGAATGTGGAATGCCTGCATGGAGACTTGCTCAGGCGGTTAATGTTTCCAAAGTATTTGGAAAACAGAATATGTGCTATTACATCAAGAAGGGCTGCTTGTAAAGGGATGTCCCCATTTCTGCACTAGCAACATAACTGTTTTTTTTCTTGTCATGCTAGACTGCTCTACAACGTATTGTCAGAATCTTTTGGCCTACTTTCTGTTGCAGCTCTTGATGCTGGCTAAAACCCTTTTCAGCGTCTTTAGCATGCATGTGATAAATGACTGCTGAACATAAAAGCAGTAGTATGTGTGACTGTGTTAGTGGGACTGGTATGTTCTCCTTGCCCCATGTAGAAAGGAGAATGGTCTTGTTTGGTACAGCCTGTGTACTTGGACTTGAACGGGAAAGGTTAATTTGGAAAGCACATTTGTGTTTCCTCAAGTTGCATGTTATTGTGATCCCCACAGGTAACTAGAGAGGTGGCTCAGTCCAGCAAGTCTGACTCTTTATCAAGTTGCTTGGTCACGTCAGACCACGGAGGCAGAGGACTTCCATAAATAACAAAAGAAAACATGCAATGGAGGCTTTATGTCCTACAGAACCTAACAGTGAAGGGTTTGATCCCACTCCTGTTGATCTTGGATGAAACATTTCTGATGGATGTGTTGGCGGTTGGAACAAACCTTATAGCCTCTCATTATGCAGAGATCTTGGTAAATGTCAATGTAGATGAATTTCTCAGGTACAGTAAATGTTTTATAAATAATGTGTATCCCCAGAGTGCAGTGGAAAGAACTTATGATGTATTTTTTGCTTGCATGCATTTTGGCAGAACAGCGTGGTCATACATAAATGATTAGCTACTGTAACTCTGATCAGGGAAAGTGCATCCTGCTACAAAAGCAAACATCAAAACTCTTCTGGGTCATGCAGAATTATCACGCCTGGTATGTGTTCCATTTACTGTCTCATCTAACAGGAGAGGAACAGCTTCGAAAGTGGAAGCTTGTGTCTGGGACTCCAGAACCTCAAAGGACTCGCTCAGTCACTCACATAGTGCCTTCTGCTTTGCTGGTTTGGCTCTTTAAATATCTTCTGCACATTAATAAATTTGTCTGTTCTGTCACAGTTGTCTGTCTGTCCCAAAGAACGATTTTATCACTTGGTCCTTCACAGTGGTGGCTGATACCTTTAGAACTGTCACCACATTGACAGCAAAAATTCCCTGAAAATACCACACTACAGTATTATTAGGCCTTTAGGGCAGGGGCAAGAAGGTGAAGATCTTGCTTTGTTCGTTGCTGTTCTCAGAAATCTTTTGCTCCCCATCCAGTCCTGATTGGACTCCATCGCATGGAGAGGCTGCAGAGCAAGGGCCACGGTGATCCCCACCTTGGGCCCATCTATGTGGAGCTTCCTCCCACCACAGCAGCTTTATAACCTGTGGTCCTCTTTGGACCCACGGCCCTCTGCACTGACCCCACAGGAGAGGCTGCTGCTCTGTTCCATCACTTTGCACAGCAGCAAGCAGCTCCTCCCTGGATTTCAGAGAGGGGTGGAAGGACAGACTAGGGGTAAAGGTGGTGTATAGGATGAGTGATGCTGAGGGCTGGGCCCAAGTCTAATTATAGAACCATACTTCTACTGATACCTAATATTTTTGAGTGGTTTGGTGTTGTGTGTGTGTGCATGTTCAAAACTGCAGTGTCCCCATGCTGTCGATACACTGCCCCATGCTAGAAGCCGCGCATTCCTCCGGGGCTGTTGTGCTCGCAACGGGCCGTGACAAATCGCCTTGGGCGTGATGGCTCTGCCCTTCCCTGGGCACCTGTGCAGTGACTGTGCTGCCCATGGTCAGCGCGGGGAGGAGTTAGGTCAGAGGTGTGTGCCCTGCTGCCAGGGGTCAGGGTTTGATTTCAAAGCATGCAGTGCCACAGCTTCTTGACTGCGCAGGGCAGCAACACTGCAGCATTCTCAGCTTGTCTGATCCCTTTCCAGTAATCGAACGAAGAACGGACGAGCCAAAACATGAACCAAGTCTACTGAATTCCATTCACACGTTTATGGGGAGAATTTGTGCATGCACATGAAGAAATGAATTGTACAGTGTTAGTGCAGTGCTTCTGAGCGCAAGATTTGAGTGCTTCAACCTTATCCCATTATCTGGGTGTGACTGAGTGTTTTGGAGAACACCTATATCACTAGCATGCAGATACAATGCCTCCTGGTAAATTCAGTATGTTTTTCCTTTAGAGCTTTCATAACCACGCCAGTCACATCAGATAACCACATACCTGGACAGCCCTTATGTTTTTTTCCAGTGTGCTAGGTCTGCCAAAATGCAAATCATTGCCTCAACACAGCAGAAAGGCCGTTCCTCTTGAAAGAGATCACATGACTTCAGATGCGAAGCAGATAACTTCAGCCCATCCCTTTCTCTGCCTGAGATTCAGGAGGCATGGTGACAAAACAGCTCTTCAACAGCACGCGTACAGCACAGCTGCGGGGCTGCAGCCATGAGCTTTCAGGCTGGACGATGAAAACGGCATTTTCCCCTGACTGTTTCTGAAGAGCAGGGCTCAAGAAATTTCCTCTCGGGAAGCTGTATAAATAGGTGGAGAGCAAGTGCATTGCAGCTCCTGGGCTCCACAGCTCCAGAGAGAATTGGAGCACCTGTTCTGCAGAGCTGCACCCCTGATTGTGCAGTTCTGCTTCCAAAAAGGGGGCTTCTTTCTCTTAAAAAAAGAATCTTCTAAAGATACTCTTGTGGAAAGAACCTTGGTATTGCTGAAGCAGAAAGAAAAAACAGGTAATATCTTTGGGTGGGGTGTATATACATATATATATATATATATAAAAGCTCACTTTTAAAGAGCAAATTTACTTCATCCGAAGTCTATATAGGGAATGACAGATGTATGTGGAACTATCTATGATTTTACCCTGGGAAAAATCAGTGTGCTTCAAGCTATAAAGTTTGACCTGGTCTAGATCAGTTATCCAGAACTTCTGAGTACAGATGAGATCAAATAGCTTTGAAACTACTGTATTTCATATACTTTTTGTTTTAGGAAAAAGTATTTTTAGGATGATAATTTTGAACCTTGTTCTGATGCTTAAGTTAAACTTTATTGAAACCAATATGAATTTCAGCTGAAGCATGAATTTAATTTTTAAACTGACTCAAATTTCAACACATATTTATTCTGGATCTTTGCTTTTTCACCACTTTCGTCCTTCAAGTATGGAGAATTAAATGGGATGTCATTAAGACCCTGCTCATTAACTGCAGGATGGTGTATGATTCAAATTTTCCTTTTCCTCCAGGATAATAAGCTAGAACTGTTGCTGACTTTTACATGCCAGTTGGGTCTGGTTTACTAGAACTAACTTTGCTTCAGGACTTCTGGTTTTCTCCTTGCTTCCTCAAGGAATCTCCCCCTAGAGGTGTTTAACATTTCTGGAAAGTGATAAGGATGGCTTTGCTTATTCTTCAAGGTGATCTGTTCCCCATTTATGCACTTCTGTTTGCTACTCCTCCTCTTTTTTAAAAACATTCTCCCCAAAGTCCTGCTGCACAAAAAAAAAGAGGCTGCTTGCTTTGATTGTTTATTTTCTGCAGGAAAAAAAAAAAGTGCAATTTTTTTTGTAAATGTATTATTTACTGATTGTAAGTTATATTAACTGGCTTTCTTTCATAATTTTTCTACAGAGTCTCCTTGGATTTGCATGCAGTTCCCGAACTCAGTGATTGCTTGAACAATCTCTGCATGTTCACACCTTTGCAGCTCTTGCCTTTATTTCTTTTTGCAGTGCATTTTTGGGCTCAGGAATATGTGTCCACGTTTATGAGCTGGTCATCTGTCTTCATCCTGTTCTCTTTCAGGCTTTGCGATACCTTACTATATCCATTCCCTATTGATTCCTGGCCCAAGAACTGAGATCTATCAACATGGCCATTGCTAGAAATTATTCCATCAGTTCTATGTTGAGCTTAGCTTTGCTTCTCTGAGCAGGCTGAAGAAATTGTCTGTAAACAAAAAGGTTTTCTCATTTCTTTCTTTGACATATATAATCACTGAAAATCACTCGAATAGAAATGCCAGTTTATCCCATGGATGTAAAATAAGAGACCTAAACATATGCTACTTTGCCTGCGTTTGATGTTCTCTATCAGCCCCTTGGCAGACAAAATTCAGTGCTGGTGTCAAAATTACAGCTCTTGTGCCACAGCTGGGTTCTCTTTCACTCTGTTAGTTGACTGTGCCTGCTTCATCCCACTTCCTGCAGAGCGGGTCTTTTAGCTAATGAAATCTTTAACTCATCTCTAGATTCCCATCCTTGACAATCCCAACTCTGACAAGACAGTTTTGAAGAGTTTTGCCTCCGCAGGTATTAACCCGGGTGCTGTGATTTAATGTCTGGATTCTCTTCTCTAGGGTATTTTGCTCTTTCCTGCTTCATTACCTCAGCAATGCACAGAAGCAAATCCATCATAAATTCATGTTACACGATATGTTTCTCAGTTCTTTGCTGCCCTCATTTTCAAAGGAAAACAACTCTAAAGGAAGTCTGTGAGTCACAGAAAATTTAAAAATTGATAGCAAGAAGACATCAAAGGAAAACCCCTGTCATTGGAAGAATACAGCCATCCATCCATCTGATCTTTATGAAGAAAACAGTCCCTATCTCATCACCTTTCTAACCACATGTATCTTCTAAGACATGTTTTGGGAGGTGGTCATAACTACCAGTTTACAAATATGGTTGAGAAAGGGGCGAGTAGGGAAAGGAGGCGCATTGCTGGAGATAACCATTGAAACAACTTGTCGGGGAAGTTGCGTAATTGTGGAAATCCCATCCTAACAAAAATAAACAGAGGACCTTTTCAGTCTTTTTTTTAATCCAAGGTAAGAAACAAATGGAATGAAGCAAGAATAAGAAGTTAAAACCTAATGGCTCTTATTCGTATGGCCTCCATATCCTTAGGCTTGACCTAGCTTACACTTGTCTTCCAGTAGCGCAGCTCCTCTAATTTTAAAAGACAAAGTATGCTTGAAGGGATGGCCCTCTGCCCAAAGGACCTGGAACCTGATTTCATTAAAAGTCAGCTATAAATCTTTACAAGATTCCCATTATTCTTGAGGCAGCCTGGTCTTTACGTGACTTACAAACTGAAGGCATGATTGATTTTGGGCAGCACCTATCCCATCCAGATCAAATGGTGCTGATTCAATATCTCTGTAAATCAGGCTCTCGACAGCTCAGGCTCGGAAACCCAAATTTCTGAGCACTTGCTGTAGTGTAACCTTGAGTGACTCCTATCCAGAAAAAGAGCAGCATGTGTCACTCCAGCTTAGCTTGGTGCATGTTTGTTGACATGGTTGGAATGACATTTTATTTTGCTTCAGTGGATGGGCTGTGTATTCAGTGCCTGTCCATCACAAAATTGCCTTTTTGCTGAACTGAGAGAAACGTAGCAATTTCTTGGAGTTAGATCTAAAAATGGGACAGATCACCTGCTTGTAGAAACTGAATTATTGCCTGCTTTTTAGTGAACATGACAGATTCTCTCTTAAGGGTAAATCAGTGGTGTCCAGAATGCTAACACAGCATTATGTCCCAAATTCTCATCTAGCTACCTTGAATTTCTGAAGCCTTTTTCAATACCTTGGTAAAAGCCCAGCTTTCCATTTCATCAGCCAACATTTGGGGGAATTTTGTAATGGCAAATGGTTCTTCACCAGACATTGCTACACTGCATAGTAAATACCTCCCAGAAATTACTCTAATGTGTTAAGTGTTTGGTTTTCAACCTTCTTCCCCACAGAAGGCTTTCATGGCCTTTGCCTGGTGTTTTTCTACACGTTTACCCAGGAAGACAGAGTTTGGCATGGAATGGGAGTTGGCTTGAACCAACATACCTGGGAGGCAGGAGGGGAGGGATTTTTTCCTTAGGAGCAGTGAAGAGCTCTGGCCTGGTGGAGGCACTGGATCTTTCCACAGTGGCTTGTTCCCCTTGTTCAAAGAAGAGCAGAAAGTGAATTTGCTGGGCCTGGGTGGAGACCCTGCTTGCTGGAGTCTGCAATAGGTGTGGCTGAACTGGAGTCTGGACATGCAGGTTGGTGGCCAGGATGGCCCTGTAGCCACCTGAGAAGCCATCAGGAAATAAAGTAGTAGTTTGAATGTTCACTATGTCCTCATTATTTTTACTTCTGCTGGTAAAGCCAAAGGAAAAGAATAGTAGCTAAGGATTCACTTTATGCTGATTAATTTCTTCTTTGTTTTAAAACTTAAGGTAAAAGAAAAAGGAATATCAATGAAACAAAACAACAAATGCAATAATTTAGACATCAGACATGCTAGAGAGAAGCATGTATCCCTGGACGCCTAGAGAGAGAGAGAGATCAGTGTGATCATATAAGACATCTTTAGCTAAAACAAAGTTCAGTCTCTCTAAGAACATCAGTGACTTTCTTGTTACATAGAAATTAACCCATTTTGTAACTCAGGGGAATTGTATTCATTTGAGCTTGTTGATTAGGAAGTGTATTGCATTAGTGAATGATACTGGTTAGTGAAGAGCTGAGCAAGTGCCAGGAGAAAAACCCACAATGCCACACTGCAAATTGTACTTTTTTTCATTTATTTAATGTAACCAAATCTTTTCTTCAGAAAGTTTCAGTAGAAATGCAACAGAAAATTGGATGTTTTATTTAAATGACATCTGATAGTGAAGCAATTTGCTATGGCACTGTCTCTCCTTGTAAATTTGGTGATGATGAGACTGAGGGATTAAGTCGTAAATGGGGTGGCAGGGCACCTTTTCAAATCAATAGAGTGTTTGGGATCTTGTTAGTAGTAGTATCAGATGTAATTTAAAGTCCTTAAAATTCTTCAGTTCCAATTTTCAAATCACAAGAAGGAAGAGTAACATGCCTCTGTAGTCCCTCGTCCCTAGTAGTAAGGCTTTAAATAGCTATTCTTCAGATTAAGAAATCACTGGTGCACATTAACTTTCAGCGAAGACATAGGGAGTAAACTGTATTAATTACTGAGTTCAGCTGTCTTGAATGCAAGCTGGTAGTAATCAGATGTGAAAAAGAAACCTAGTATGGTTCATCGGGTCCAGTTTGTGTAGGACATGCTGTACAGTAATCTGTTATGAGCTGTAGGTATGTTAGTTTCTGTGTTGTCAAACACTTTTTTTTTCTTTTTCCCTCTCCCTCCCTCCCAATCCTCTCTCCCTGTTAGGAGTGCCAGGAAGAGCCCAGGAGCCCAGAGGAGTATAATCCTCATCACTGAAGAAACCACACAGGAAATGTGTGTAATGCATACAGCTGAGAGAAACATGCTTCATATCAGCAGCAGTTAAAACTGATGGGCAGCATCATTGGAACCATGGGGTGCAGCAGTTCTGTAGCTGACAGAAGGTCAGAGAAAGGTGAGTGCTGCTTTATCTTCAGGGTCAGTGGTTGGTCTCTCTGTAACACCAGAAGAAGATTGCAAGGTAACGTTTCTCCCCGGTCTTGTTAAAATACTTGTTCAGAGAAAATAATTTTCTAATTATCTTCTTTTTAAAAGAGTGCATGGCTTTCAAATGCTAGCTGAGGTCAGAAGGCGACTCTAGAGCACCTCTAACATCTACAGCTTGGGCTGGAAGATATTCACAGCATCTGAGACAGATGATTATGAAACAAGTATAATAATGCAGAGCTATTACAATGACTCTCAGAATCAATTCTCTGCCATACCAAGTGCCTGGCCTGAAATTCTCCCTGACATTCACTGAAACTGTCAGTTGAAAGTCTCCACAGTACTTAGTTAAATGTTCAATTAAAAACCTAATGCATCATCCCCCTGCTTTTAATCATACCACACTCTTGTATGAACACACCAGGCTTTGCACAGGCAGGTTGTTTCCAGAATTGAAAAGGAAGGCTCTTTTTGGTTATCAAGCCAGGACACAAGTCACAGGAAACTGGTGACAGAGAAGCAGGAGCACTTAGTCATGGCTATGGGGATCCAAGCTGACTTGTTCAAGGGTAGCCCTCAGCTTTGTGTACACTGCTTTGCTGTCACAGCAGCATCAGTGCTGCATCACAGCAGTGAAAGAACGGAAATATCTGGAGTTCCAGACCTACCTATAACTGGGAAGCAGTCCTTCCTCTTTGGGTTTGCATGCTATGCATACATATGCCTTGCAAGACCTCAAAGATGAATTAGTTGGGAATATTTCTGAGGGTGCAAAAGCTTGGAGCGGGCATGAGGAGCTGTACTCTTTCTTAGCCTACAACCATCAATACACATTGGTGTGGAGCCAGGCTTCACCACCCCAAAGCTACCTTATAATTTTGTGTGCTTGTTTGACAATGTTTTGTCCTCTCCAGTTGCTGGATGGTATCTTTTCTGCACTTCAGCAGTAGTCAAGTGATCCTGAACCGTCATTCTATCTGCAGCCTGAGACTGTACATCCCCCTAATGCATTAATAACATGAATTTAACAGGTACTTCCTGTATAGAGACCTTCTGCAACTGATAACAATTTTGTTTACAGATGCAGTTTAGCCTAGTGTGAAAATCACGTTCTGATTCAGTCCTGAGAATAACAGCGCTGCAATAAGTACAATTAAAAAAAAAAATGACAGGAAATCTTCTGTTAGATTTGCAACATTAACCATAATAGTCGATATGTATCTGCCTTATGTGATACCAGTGGAACTGTGCCGTGTTAAGTGCTCAGGACCATTAAGCAACCCAGGGGGGCTATAATGGGAAGTTTAATGGTTCTGATGCTGGAAATCAGTTTCTGTGGTGGCTGCGCTTTGCCCCTTAGGTACTCTTCTAAACAGAGAAGTTGATGATGTCCTTGCTGTGATGTGTCAGGCTTTCAGGTCTGTGGTGGTGGGGAATTCCAGAAAAGAAAGAAAATAAGATAAATCTCAGAGTTTATGTAGGGTATGAAGGATGCTCTTAGTCATATAAGAATTACATTTCCTTCAGGCGGGAGGATTTTTCTAGAATGTATGCGGTATCCGTAGGATGGGAGTCTTTACTGATTTTGGCCATGTCTGAACTAGAAAACATTAGCACTTTAACTATACTGTATACTTATTAATGGTAAAATAAGCAACAGTGTGCTGTTATGGCACCTTGTAAGCATTTTTATAAAAAAAAAAAAGCTTCCTTAATGTTATACATTTATTAATAGAATCACTTTTCCATGGAGGTTTTTCTTTTATCTGCATAACTGTCAGTTTAAGAAAAAAAAAAATCATTCTCACTCAGCAGTGCCACTTATGCTAGTCTCAAGATTCCTGGTATTTGTAATCAGCTAAAATAATTGGCGAGTGTAAACTGTTGTCCCTCTAGTACGGAGCTTTTCTTTGCTGTTTTGCAGGGATAAAAAGCATTACTATGAATTGTTGATTTTTATTTCTTGTTTTGTTTTGGTTTTCAGTATCAACTGTTCATTCTGGCAACTGCAATAAAATAGAAGCATATTAGTGTTAAGACATCAGTGTTGGTTTTAGTTTCCTCTTTTTTTCTTTTTCATGAATTTGCAGTGCTGTGCAGTGCTGATTGTGTCAAACTCTGAATTTGGGAGAATACCTCCGTTTTGTTTCTGTGCTTCTGCTGATCATCTCTTCATCTGCTCAGAAATGAGCTCTAGTTCTTGGGAGTGTCAGAGCGAAGATCAGGGTATTCCTTTGGTCCTTGTACCTTTGATAGAGTTGCCCTGCAGCTTCTTTGACTTGTTCCCCCAAGATCAGAAGCATGAAGACTTTTTTTCTGTGTCCTATGCTAAGCTGTTCAGGGTTGAGTTCCTTAGAAAACTCCTTGAAATGAGGTGTTAGCTGCAGGACTGAAGGCAAAGGCTTGACATTTCTGGCCCTATCTACTTATTTACTGGTGTCCTGTTGAGAGTACAGGTAAAAGGAGATAAGGAAGCAGTCAAGAAAGAATTGTGTTCGATATTAAGGGAGTGAATGTGACATCTCTTGAGAGCAGCCTCCTACCTTACTCTATTTTTTGTTGCCAGGCAAGAATATGAAGGTGGCAATGTGGTTGCACTGGCACAGGTGTAGGATCCAATACCCCTGTGCTCGGTCATCCTCTCACTGTTACACAGTGATGCGTGCAGTGCTGCTTGACTGCCTCTGTTAGTGCTCTGTAGGGCTAAGCATGTTAATGCAGAGTCCCCTTCTGATCATAATTTAAGTAAGTGACTAGATTTGAATTTGCCATTATTTCAGCTACTCAATCTTGAAGGCATTAGCTGCATTTTGTTCCAATTTTGTATAGTAAATAGTGTCCTCCTCTGGATGATAAATCTATACTTATATATGCCTTAAGTATCTGAAACATTCATTTATTCCTCTTTAGCTGATCTTTAAAAAAAGCAGTTAACAAGTTACCAAGGAATGCTTTTCTCAAAGTTAGTTATCTTTCTGGATAAGCACCCTTAAAGCAGTAAAGAGTTTCATCTCTGTGAAACAGCAGAAGTTACTGCTGAACTCATCTGTTCATCCTCTCCCAAGCTCATGGTTATTTCAGGCTGACCACAGCCCTTCCAGTCTTCTGCTTTCACTCCTCCCTCCAGGCCTCTTGGAGCTGCAGTGATCACCTGTAATGCTGAGGGCAGACCTGCCCACCTTTCCTCTTGTCTTCCTACTGCCAGTGCTACTGCCACCTACATTTCACGCCCCACCTCCTGAGAGCTGCTGCCCTTTCGGTACCAGGAGTAGCAGGGGGGATTGGCAGCATGGTGGGGAGGGACAAGGTGGGCATTAGCTCCTGGAGCTCCTGTCCTCCTGCACAGCTCTCATTGTTGGCCACTGTTCACGCAGCACTAACTGCTTGACATAGGTGTGAGCAGGGCAATGCCCACTCCTTTGTGACACCAAATGTTGTTCTGCTTGATAAACTTTTATCTGAGCAGCTAAGGGAATGTGATCAGTTTGAGGCATGACTGGGGCCTGCAGGCACCAGGGCCTTCACCGTAGGCTGCAGTCTTGGTGACTGTCCTTCAGTAAAGTTTGCAATAGTTTTCCAGACTGGGACAATAGTAGACACGACTTCTTAAAGTGCTGAGTGGGATGTGTATTCTGTACATAGTCCAGTCTTCTGACACGTCCCATTGAATTCTTGGGATGAGTGTTCCTTTGTTCATCAAGATAGCCAAAGATTTAGCTGTGTGTCTTTTGACATGTCTATTTAAGTAACTATTTAAGCATCTGTTCTGCCCTTCAATACCATTTGTTAACATTTTATTCTAAGATTTGAATTTTTCTGGCTTGCTGATGACAGCTGTGCAGCAAAAACTTTCTTTTAAAAGAGACTGTTACAAACTCTGTCATTACATGGTGTTCATGTTACATCTTGCAGTCTGAAGTTCCTTACTGCAGCTTGGTAAAGAAGTACACTTTGTTGGTAGGTCAAACTACTTTTCTTCCTTTCCTTACCTTCCCCAAACCCACATACTGCCCATCAGCTGAACACAGCTGACTTCTTACATGGGTACTGTCTTTGGTGAAATGGGTAAGACTTCTAACAATATAGGCCTGAGCAAGACAGCTAGTTTGGGATCTGTCCCCAAAGACAGAAACAATACATGCATCATGTATTCATTACCAGAAAACACTTTTAAAGTCTCAGTTTTGCAGAGCTTCATCTTAATATTAACTGTGCACAATGGACTGAATTTGTTACCTGTCTGCAAAATTCTGCAAAGGTAGCATGTGTGTTTTCATTGTCGATTACACCGCATCCACGTGTGCTCCACTGCTTTCTGTTTTTACAGTCATTAGAGCTGCTATCCTCATCCAGAATTGGTACCGCTTTACAATGGCCCGGCTAGAGATGAGGCGCCGCTATTCTCTGAGTATCTTTCAGTCAATCGAATATGCTGATGAGCAAGATCAACTACAGGTTTGTAATCTTCACTTCTTCCTGTACAAGCAGTTATGTTATCCCCAGGGGACTCAAGCTGCACAAACAAAATGGGTATGTGGTTATTTCTACCTACAGAGCTGTGTCCTGTATCATAAAACCACTTCCCTGCCTCACACATGAACTAATTGAGTTGTGTGTGTATATATATATATATATATATAAATAAAACTACGTAAGCAGCAGGACACCATTCTGCCTGTACAATATCTAGGTTAGATGTTCCTGTAGAACAGCTCTGTTAGCCAGGGATTGCAGGTCATCCCACTACAGGTGATCTAAACTGTGTCTGTGAAGCAAGATATGTGCAGCAGAGATCTCAATGTCTCAGCATGTCAGCGCAGGCTTCCTTTAGGGTCACTAGAGGGAATTAGGAACTTCTAGGGCTTTGTGTTCTTGCTAGCACTAGTGTCTAAATTCAGTTCGGTGCACTGTAGCAGTTTCTTTTTATTAATTAGAAAGGAAGTCTAGGCAAATAGTCTGCATGATGGCAAAATGAATTACACTCAAAAATGTCAGGAGCATTTATACAGCCCTTGGACTTTGTATGTATACATATAGTGTCAATCTGCTAATTCAAAACACAGAAGGAAAGGAGTAAGCCATTTTTGTAGTAGGACACAAGTTGTGTCATTATTATAGGCTGATGCTATGGAAACATACAGTACTGTCTTACATCCCCTTAACTGGGAAATTGAGTAAGGAAAGAGAATACTAATGCTTCTTGGATACCCTAAACTGATCAGTGTGTGTCTGTTCTTTTCTTTTCTGTACTCAGCTATCCAACTTTTTTACATTCATGCTGGATCACTGTACTCATCCTGATTCAGGTAAGGATAAAAATCAAAGTAATACAGAGATTCTGTTTGAAAAACCTGATGTGAGGAAAGTTAATTTTCAATGTGATGTTTACAGCCTATGGCGTGTGCTGAGGCTGAGGTTTGATTTCCCAAATACTGTAATAAGAATTCGATCCTGTAAGTGTTGATTCTGCTCAATATCTACTCAGTCAGTCAAGATGTAAGACAGGACAGATACTTCTTATGAGAATACTTAGAGGTGCTCAGAGTGCTTTCCTATATGTTACTGTCCTTAAGCTGTTCTCATGGTAGTCTTACTAACTCCAATTTTCACAGCTTTCTATGTATGTTTTCTTAAACTATGAGACGTGATTATCCAGAAGGAATGTGTCTAGTTGGTTTAGGGCAGGTGTAATCAAAGAGGTTGCCTTCAAAGAGCTTGCTCTTCTTCCTTTTCTTTTATGTTTTTTTTTCCCTGAAGTAGTTCTGGACCACTTTTTAACTTAATTTGTTCTAGATTTTGCTGCAAAACATGTATCAGTATGTGAATTATTAAAAATGAAATAAATTCAAACTGCTGGAAATAAATCTTTAGAAACCATCTCAGTTAAAGCTCAGTTATTCAAAGAATAACCTTTAAGTTTTGAAGTATTCTGGCATACTTAGACAAAACGTACTTTTGAGGTCACCTTCAGCAGAAGGACAGACTGAAAGTGACTTCCTAAGTCCAGAAAATAAACATGATTCCCTGAAGAAACGGAGAATAGATTTAATCCCAGTAGAGTGAAAAAGGAGACTGTCCTCTTCTTATTGAATTACAAGAGAATGTCCTTTCTCTTTCATCTGGTCCAGCCACAGCTTATTCCAATTAAAATTTGCACTAGACACTTCGATAGCAGGATAAAACCACCATCAAAACCATAAGTGGTTCGGTGTTCTAATGACAGCATTAGGAATGGCAATTTTTCTCTCTTAAATACTTTAGAGTGCCTAATGCTCTCTGTGCTCTGCAGAAAAAGAAATTATGTTTGAGCCTTGCTCCAAAGCCAAGGCAGATGATACAATAGTTCTTCCTTTGATTTCTTCCATTACCACTGTATTCTGCAATAAAATCTGCTTTAGTCATTTAACTTCCTGTGAAGGAACTGGCAAACTCAAAGAAAATCAGAAATTGCTCACTTCATCTACTTCTTCTCCATGCTGATAGCGCACCTCAGTTCAGCTTTTCCGCCTGAGTGGGAAAGAAAATAGTAGCGCTAGGTCTGAGATTTGGAAAATAGTATTAATCTCTATTTTCATTATAATATTAAAAGAGAATTTTACAGCTGCTTATTGTAGATATGATTTGTCCACTTTTATTAACAGTGTCTATTGACAGAAGGAACAAAGGTGAGTGAGGTGCCTTGGGTGACTTGCTAGGGCTCAGGATGTGGCTGGGTACAAGGCACACTGCTACACGCACAGGCTCTTTGTGGGCAGGGGGAGATCCAGGCTGCACCTGTGCACAGGGAGGGGCAGAGGGTACGTTGGGCTGCCCCTCATCGCCACTGCTTGGCTGACCTGTTTCTTGGTCTTGCAGATATTGGGAGCTGTAGACGTGGTTAAGGTTGAAATATGATAAAGTGTATGGTTTATAGTAAAGCTCCCCTTTGTCTTGCTTGTTTAATACTTTCATCTGTTAGGACCGAAGTTGTTAAGGCTTGATAGCTGGTCCAAAGGCTTTATTTTTGTCTTGGTTTGTTATTTCCCCCTTTCTAACACACCATGCTACAGATAACAGAACCCAAAAAGAAATAGAAATATTCTGTAAGGTACATGTTTAATAGCGACGTGGCCCAGGCCACCTATGCAAAGGAGCTGATTTAGGGGTTTTTTTTTGAGAATTTGCATATCAAATTTGTGGTTTGTGGTTTGTGGTTATGTTTGTCCAACTACTGACTGTGTGCATTCTTTACTTCAAGCTCTCAGTTGCTTGCCCCTCTAAGTGACCTTTGCAGCACTCATGCTAGCCCCACTGATCTAACCAAAATCAGTGCTGAATAGCGTGATTCTTAATGAACAGCTTCCAATTCTGCTGAATCATGGTTTTAAGAAGTGAGTTATGGTGAGTGTAAACATAACAAGCAGAGATGCTTCAAATTGGCTTTGCTATTCCCAGGCATTTTCTAAAACCCACAATTCTCTGGACTTTTTTTTCATCAGTGTGTGCTCACTTAGAGGGATATCATATGGTTCAAAAGCCAAGAAGATAGTTATAATATTCTTACCAGAGAATAGGTTGCCTGTTCTCAGAATGTGATGAGAAAGCTACCTGAAGATTTTGTGATCTATGTTTTTCCTTACATTACAAACCACTCAGTCTTCACTATTCATCTTGTCACTTTCTTCTTTTTAATCTACTTTTCCAGAATATATTTTTCAAAGAAAGAAAGCAGCCACCATCTCATTAACACAGTAGTGCTTTTGATGTGATTGTTTATCTGTTATAGCTTGCAGCTTTTTTATCCTCTCCTCGTGCTGAAGATGTCAGTGCAGTTTAAGTTGTGATAGGGATATTATATAGCTGTGTGTCTGAAACAACTCCCATGGTGAGGTGTCTTGTCAGGAGGACCAGGTCCCTGGGCTTTCTGTGGCCAAACAGACTCCACGTAGCTCTGGGCTGTCATGTTTGACATGGAATATGCCTACTGTCCTGTAGGCTAGTTGTATGGTGTCTGCTAATAGTGAAGGCTCAACTCACTGAGCCTGGGCTAGGTGTCAGAGTACAAAGCAGTACAAGAGCAGTACCTGTGCTCTCTGTAGTCACTGAAGAGATGCAGATACTGGCAGAGTGTTTTTCATTCTGTTTTAAGATGGGTGCCTGAGCTAGACACGTCAAGAGTTTTCATCTCTGTCTTTCAATATGGACTGAAAGAGCCTTGACAGCTTTGACTAGAAGATGACTAAAATGAGAAGGGTGCCGAATCCTTCAGAACTAGTCCTCCACGGGGCTTGTGGTGAGCTGGGGTACTCATTGGCCAGTGTGCTAATCCCCAGGCTGCATTAGGGCATCCATTACTGACTCCCCTGACAGCTGAAAGACTGCCTGAGGAGATGTAAGCGCACTCTAAGGCTATTGACCATGACTGGCTTTTGATGACTCATCCAGAAGTGGAAAATGGGGCGTACTTTGCAGAGATATGCCCTACAGGGAAGGAGATTGGGTTTCTCAGGCTGAGCATAAGCCAAAAAGGAAGCAAGGCTGCAAGGAAGGCAGGTTCATTTTCAGAGGTAAAGGGAAGGGTAGCCTGCTGCATGCAGGAAGGGAGGGCTGGAGTGGGCAGGTGTCTTCCTTGCTTGAAATGCTGAGAAGACCACTGACTCTGAAGGAGTCGTGTCAGATGAGGAGAGCCTCTGGCCAGAACCAGCAAGCAATGAGGAATTCGAGTAGCATGAAGAACTGGTTCCTTGGTCTGCAGCCACCGACTTCCTGAGAGGTAGGGCACAGGGGGAGACGCCACCCAGAGACTGGCTGCTAGAACTGGGACGAGACTTGGTACAGATGTGCTTGGCTGATCAGTGTGGGGGAGCCAGCACTTTCAGTCCATGGGTGACGTTCTGGCATCCGGCCAGCCAAAGCTGTAGCTGTGGTGGAAGACTGCAAATCAGACTGTACTTGGTGGAAAAGGTGAACCCTGAGCACCTTGCTGTTACTTGATGCCCTAATCCATTTAAATGACTGTATGCTGAATGTGCTAATTAGCTCACAGCAGAAGAGCTGCTTTAAAAGGGAGTTTTGTAATCCAGAGCTGATAAACAGTATATTTTTATCTAGTTATTTAAGATGGATTTTACCCAGTTACAAGACAAGCTGGCCTTTATGAATCTCATAATTTATGAGACCACATGCTGGTTTTGGTTGCTGTGAGTTTTGAGTCACAGCCACGGATGTTCTTCCAGCAATAAATAATACATTTTTATTTCCAGTTGCATCTAATCAAGGTTATGGAAAACTTACCTGTAGCCCAGCAAAAAGTGTTTACAACAATCGTCTCACCAGAGCAGCTCAGCAACAGCAGCTGCCAGAACACTGTCCTCTAGGGTCTCGTTCTCTTTTTTAGTATAATATATGATAAAGACAATCTGCAAGAAAACACTGAAATCTACTAGTCACTCAGTTACATTTCAAGGGTATGTCTAGAAAATATTGAATTGAAGCAATTAGCAATCTTCCTGATTTTTCCCTGATCCAGGAAAATTAGAAGCCATGCTGTACTTCTGCCGCTATGTTTGTGTTTACTGTATTTCATCCAATGGTTTTATGGCAGTCAACCAAAAGCTGGCATTGTCTCCTAGTTGTGTCAGAAAGGAGTACTTTGCAATCCACTGTGAATAAATAGGATTTTGTTGATTACTTTTACAATAATCACTGACCTGCTGGCATTTAGCTTAAAAATTTTAGGTAGAAAATAAAAGCGAATCTTTAAAACCTGCATTAAAAGTGTAATATTGAACTTTAAACAGATGATGGTCATTGAATGATCAGACATGACTTTTGAGTCTCCTTGCTTTGTAGGGGATAAGAGAAAAAAGTCTGTAACTAGTTATGTTTCTCATTACTTATGAGAGCAGACTGTTCCACAACTTCAGTGCAAAATGTCTGGCATCCTGACCACATCTACTGGCTGTTGGGACAGTAATTTTGCCTGCTTTTTCATTTGATTGAGTTTTGCTTGGTTTTTGGCTTTGTTTGTTTTCAGTATTGTGAAACAATCTGGGGAGACCTGGAGCTCTTCCACTATACAAGGCAGGAATTAGCCACTGTAATACTGCAGCAAGTAAAGCATCAGTTACATTCAGCCAGTTCTGGTCACGCTGTTACGGCCCTATGGGAGACTGACAGAGTTTCTACATCGTTGTTTTTCTTCCCTCTTGTTCCAGTTTCTCACATTTTCACCAGCCCCAGTGTTTCTCAGGTGGTGGACGAAGGCTTATGTTTAACAGAATTTGAAAAGAAAATTGATGTTCCAGATTCCTATTATGGGCCACGACTCTCGTTCCCCCTTACTGTTGAAGATGCCAATGCTCTTCTTCACGCCTTCAGGAATGAACAGGTAAGTTGCAACCAATTTGTTTTCTTTTTTACATCTCTGTCAAGTTGTAGCTCTACAATCAGTTGAATCCAATGTAAGACTAAATTGGTGTCCAAGGAGATATTTCTCCCTTCCTTTCCAGCCCATTACCCTTTCCCGCTAGCCCCATGTGATCATACAGGTACATGATGAGCTGTCTGGGGAAACTGATCTGACTGGAAACTAACACAACAAAATCAAAAGCAGCCGGACTAGTTCTGAGATTTCATTGACTAGTTGGCTGCATGACCACCAGAGACAGCACTGGGGAGAGGACAGGGACTAGTGGGGACCTCCTCTTCTAGCTTTGAGATTATGGTGATCACAAAGTGGGAACCCTTAGCAGCTGCAAGGCAGGGGTTATCAGAGAGGGTGCAGGACTGGGGAAGGTGTCCTAAGCTAACCTAGAAACTAGTTACCCTCTTTTTCTGAGTTAAAAGTGCTCCTTGTGTGGTCCTCTTTTTGTTTCCCCCCACTCTCCTCGTTTTAGAGGAACTGAGGTGCAAGGGTTAATCGCCTCGTTCCAGTGTGCAAGACTCCACCATTACGGAAGAGTGAATATAAAGCATTGCTAATGTAGCAGAAGAGGGTGAGAGCACAAATCTCAGGAGCTGGCTGTCTGCGGCTGCCAAGGCACTGAGAAGGCTGTTGCTGATTCCCTGTCCATGTTCCTGAGCAAGCCCCTTTGCTGCCCCTCCTACAAGATGAGGGTGAGCAGGGAGGCAATACACGGCGCAGCTTTGTTTGAACTCGCGGTCATTTGTGCTTAACATATACTGTATATAAAGGATAAGGGTCTGTCTTGCTTTTCAATTTCCTAAATAATGATTTTTTTTTTTTCTCTAGTTTTCTGTGGAGGATGGTCTTAAAAGTAGCAAAATATAAAGTGTGTGACGTATGAGCCCACCCAGACTTCACCTTACTATCAGCTCTCTCTTCTCCTACTATGATTGGCATTTTATTAAGGAAATGATTATATGTAATTGGCCTTTTTTGTTTGCTTTAAAAACATGATTCTTGAAGTCAGTCTGTAGCTCATCTATTTCCTCTACCAAACTTTGTCAGAGCTGTGTTTGAATTAAAAGCCTTTAAAATCACTGAACTGACAGAGTTATCATGAAAAGCACTGGCAGAGAAGACCAGAAGCTTCAATGTTGCATTCTCATAGCATCTTCACAGTGAATAGGAGGATACTCTTAACAAGGGAACCCTTGCTGGAGTTTCCCTCTCATTATTTTTGCAATTTGCTGAAATATCATTTATGGCCTTTTGGGTTTGTTTTTTTTTTTGCTTGGTTTGTGTTTGTTTTGGTTTGGTTTTTTACTCACAGCTAGAACTACATCCTTCCCCCACCCCCGCCACAGTTACTTTGAACAGATGACCTTATGCAATGATTCTGAGTGCTGTATTACTCGGTCTCTTATTCTTTCTGTAGATGGGAAGAATAGAAACAGTACACTAGAAATAAAATGGGAAAATATGTAAAGTAAGTTTAAGGGCTCTTTATCTCTTCACCAGGAAGCAAGTGCAAAGCTATGAACAGTCCTAATTCCCAGCACTAAACCATACTGCCTGTAATCATGTCTGGATATCTGTAGTATAAATAATCTTGACATTATCTGTCTGATATTAATAAAGCAGACAGACATATTGCTATTTCTAATAAGTCTCCCTTTTCTCCCTGCATTTTTTTTCTCACAGCTGCTTCATGCCCGTTATGTACTGCAGCTCCTATGTGAAACTAGGAAGGTTCTCAAAGAGATGCCAAATATCACCCATCTTTCAACTTCCTACTCCAAGGAGATAACTGTCTGTGGTAAGGTGCCAGGGATATGGGCTGATAGCCTAAGTGGCTAGAGAATGATACAGACATCTCCAAATTTTGCCATTACAAGAAAGTTCTCGATGCTTTTTTTTTTTTCCTTCTTTTTCCACCAGTGCATAAATTGGAACAAACTGAAAAAAAAAAAAAGGGTTCCTGAGTCACACTAAATGTATTTTAAGAAAGTCCCTCACCTCCTCTTTCCTTTTCTCATTAAACATTTCTGAATGAGTCAGTATTAATTCAGCTAACACTGCAGTGTAGCTGAAACTTTCCTGCACTTCCATCTTTAAAATGCCACCGAGTATTTTGATCGCTGGCTGCAAGTCTCACTGCTTTCTCCTCTTACTGAGAAAAAGACTTCACCATCATAATTTACTCAGTCATTATTTTAATGAGGGTTTAATAGGGGTGGCAAACAAGACCTTTCATTGTGTGCTGTGCAGCACACATTGACAGCATTACTATCTAGAATAAATTGAAATTATAATAAACCCTCATTTCTAAAGGGACCCAAGAGGATGGATCAGTCTTTATACAACCAACAAATTAGTCTCATGGGATGATATGATGTGTCACAAGGTAAAGAACTAAGAGCTCATTGCCTGTCTATTTTGTTACGCTTTTGTAAATTATGGATAAAGGGATGCAGCATCCTGACTTGCCACAGAACGCAGTAGTTGCAAAACAGAACAGTAATGGTGACGTTAACTCTTGACAGCTAGCAATGTGTGCTGTGTGTAATAGTAAAGTGGTATAAGGGTACTATGTCAGATGCAAAACAAATAATGTTTTTTAAGATGTGGTTAGCTAGCTTTGATTGCTAGGAAAGGGTTTGTTTAAATGAGATTTTGTCTAACCAATAATTTGTTAACCAAACCAGCAAAACCTCTCTCCAAACCAAGGAAACATGGATTCATACTTGTTTGCTACACAGCATGTTCTTAGTAAGCAAAACATACCTCCTCATGTTTGTATTGCATTTGCACCATGTAAGGAGCATCTAAAGGGGTCCCCTTCCTGCCATTGAAACTAACAGGTTTTGTACCAGAAAGATCCTCTGAAGAAGATGAAAGACCAATTTTTAGACATAATTGGTCCAAAAAGTTGATTTCCTTGAAATAAAGTATCCCTCTCTCCATTTTCTTTTAATTACAATTTAATAATGCAGTTTAAATAGGCACCTGAAATATTTGCATCCACATATCTGATGAAAATATATCATAGTTTAAAGGACTCTTTAGAATGACTTCCATAGGCTGATAATTAATAAAAGGTGGCACAGAAAACATGTAGACAGAGTAAAAATGTCACTTCTCTCCTTTCCTACTCATTGGTGCTGAAAGTATATTATCAGAAGACAGGTTTTGAAACCATTCTGTGGCTTCGTGGTGCTGAGTCACAGACGTGAGAAGGTTGGTTCTGTGAGTGTGAAACTCAGTCATATGCAGAGAGGAGCTATTCTGCAGTGATCCTTTGTGGTGGGGTGCAATCCCCCTGCCTGTTCCAAAGTAAACCTCTCAGAAAGGGCCAAATCTGTCCTTCCTGTGGCCTTAACTCTGAGGCATATGAGCATGGACAGTTCGTGACACTCTCCATCAAATCCTGCCTGTAGTAATCAAAACCTGGCCCTGAATCAGATGTTCAGTTGTGCTGTACATAGTGGGCTACTTAGTAAATTCAAACCTGTTAGTATGTAGAAGTCTGTGATATTTCTAAATGTCTTTTAGTGACATTTTCTGTTTTTCACGTTCATAACATGTTTATTCATCTTACTCCCATTTCTCTGAGTAAACCTTTGGCTGTGTGACTGGTCTGATCTTCAGATCTAGTTGGAAAGATGAAAACTTTATGCAAGGCAATTGTACACTCTTTTAAGTGTTTAATTGCCAGATTTTATAAGCAACTTCAGCATGTAGCTTAAAATGAAGCTAATACTAATAAAAGGCAAATTACTAAGGAAAACATGGGGAATAACTTGTTAGGACTGACTAATTCCAGTTCTATAACTCCAGTTTTTTTCCTCCTCTGTGAGAAAATTAAAAAAAAAAAAAAAGAAAATAATGTAAATCATGTTTTTGTTTCCTGTAGGAGATTTGCATGGAAACTTGGATGATCTTCTGCTGATATTCTATAAGGTAAGTAGGCAGCCTGTGATGTAGCATTTTCACTTTGTGACTTGTTGATAAGAAGATGTATTTATGTTTGGTAGATTTATCACTGTTAGAACTGTACATGTGGTGTGCAGGTACCACACACACAAATCCTGGAGCAATTTGAATGGTGTCTTTGCTGTAGCTTTTCCTTCTCCATGTCCTCCTGCTCCCTGTGAAGGAGGAGATCCAGGAGATCTTTCTCTTTCTAAATGTTGAACTGAATCATGAACCAAAACTTAAAAGTTTTCCCTGCAATGTCTCCAAAGTCTTGTCACTTTTTTATATTCCATATTGACTAAAGTCTTCTAAAATGTAGAGCTAACTTAGTCCCTGATGTAACACTAACACCATGGATAATTTTGGTCCTCCAGAAAAAAATGCAGAAGCTTTCATTTAGACTTTCCATTGATACCACAAAGTGGTTTTTATTATAATTTTTTTACAGGAAACAAAAAAAAGGTTGCTATCTGTTTAAAAGCTTTTTAAGTCTTGGAAGCAATCACGTAATCTGCACAAAGTGGAAATACCTTGGGCACCCTTTACATACCCTTGAACAGCTGCTCACTTTTTAATGTTAAAAAAGCATAGCTCTTTTTTACTGATGTGAAAAAAATTAAGCTCCAGGCTATCCTTTCCACAATTGTACATTTAACAGAAGATGCGGGAAATGTCCTATATTTAGTTTCACATTTATCTTTAGCATGAATCACCACCTTTCATTTAGCAGATACTCCCTTTGATTTGAGCTTTCCGGGGGGGAAGAGTTTGTGTCTGATCGTTATACATTCATCTACACTGAATGGAGACTGAAGTGAGATAAACCAGGTGTTTAAATGATGTAATTCCCACCTGCTTCCAACTTTGTTACACTTTATCTGAGACTTGTTGAATGAAAACTTGGTTGTTTTGCTCAAATGCATACCTGAAGCCTATTGAAGTATAATCAGACCTTTTTACAGAGTTCTGCTTTTCTCATTAATCAACCCATTATGTTTAGCTGGTGCTTGCAGTCTTTTAGTTATTGTTTTAATGAGACAATCTTCCTTTCTAAAACTGGAATAAGGGTATGATACAGCTTATTTTCATATACAGGACCTGGAATGTGAAAAAGAAATATTTTGAAGATAAATGCTCATAGAATCGTAGAATAGTTTGGGTTGGAAGGGACCTTCAAAGGCCATCTAGTCCAACCCCCTGCAAGGAGCAGGGACATCTCCAACCAGATCAGGTTGCTCAGAGCCCCATCCAACCTGGCCTTGAATGTTTCCAGGGATGGGGCATCCACCACCTCTCTGGGCAACCTGTTCCGGTGTTCTATCTCCCTCATTGTAAAATTTTTTTCCTTATATCTAGTCTGAATCTACGCCCTTCTATTTTAAAGCCATTACCCCTTGTCCTATCACAACAGGCCCTGCTGAGGAGTTTCTTCCCATCTTTCTTATAAACCCACTTTAGGTACTGGAAGGCACTATAAGGTCTCCCTGGAGCCTCCTCTTCTCCAGGTTGAACATCCCCAACTCTCTCAGCCTGTCCTCACAGGAGAGGTGCTCCAGCCCTCTGATCATCTTCATGGCCCTTCTCTGGACCCACTCCAACAGGTCCATGCCCTTCTTATGTTGGGGGCTCCAGAGCTGAATGCAGTACTCCAAGTGGGGTTTCACGAGAGCAGAGTAGAGGGGGAGAATCACCTCCCTTGACCTGCTGGCCACGCAGTCCTCTTGATGCAGCCCAGGATGTTGTGGGATTTCTGGGCTGCAAGCATTCATTACCAGCTCATATTGAACTTCTCATCCACCAGTCCTTCTCCTCAGGGCTGCTCTCAATCCATTCTCCGCCCAGCCTGTATTTGTGCTTGGGATTGCCCCGACCCATGTGCAGGACCTTGCTCTTGGCCTTGATCTTCATGAGGGTGGCACGGGCCCACCTCTCCCGCCTGTCCAGGTCCCTCTGGATGGCATCCTTTCCCTCCAGCGTGTGAACCGCACCACACAGTCAGGTGTCATTGGCGAACTTGCTGAGGGTGCACTCTATCCCACTGCCCGTGACACCGACATAAATGTTAAACTCAGATATACTTATATTTACAGCTGCAGTCAGCCTGGATTTTACTCTTTTGGAGTAAACAGAAGATTATTATTTTTTTCACTCTCTAATGGATGTTATGAAGAGAAAAACTCTGAAGCAAGTGCTAAATACTGACTTAAGTAAATTCAGAGACAAAACTCCTACTAACTCCAGGCTCTAGAGTTTACCCCCTACCCCTGTTGATCTCTGTGAAGCTTCTAGGGGAGTCTTTCCACCAAATCAAATAAAATGGACAAATATTTTGTTATTTGACATCTCACAGTGGTTGAGAAAATAGAGAGCACATGATAGAGCTGCTTAGTTATTTAGAAGGAAATGAATGACACAGTATTTTCTGTCCCCTCTGACCAGTTTACTCAGATGAGCAGCAAACCCATTTTTTTTCCTGCTGGGATCCATTTTTTTTCCTGCTTCCCTAACTCTGTTTCAGTTGGAAGAGATTTCTTCCTCCAACTTGATATGAACCACCCATGACAGTGCAAACAAGACAGTGCAGTCCTAAACAGTGCCATGAAGAGTGTGGTGGTCTAAGGCCTGCGCAGAGCCGTGCAGAGCTGAAATGGCTGCTGAAGCATTTTGGAGGCCTGCACGTGGGCCACGTGCCTCAAGCATGGGGCCCTGTTCAGGGAATTTTTATCCCAGCACTTTTACACACTGCCAACAGCAATCACAGAAGCTAGCAATCTATAGCTTATTGATACAATGCTGGTTGTAATAGTGTGTCTAATTCTTAAACCCGGTTTGGGTGAGGCTAAGATAATTACTTCTTTCTCAATAGCCAGTTTGCAAGGGTCATTCAGTCCCTGCATTAATCTCCATTAAATTACAGCATTTCCTGAAATTCCCTGAAACCCTTGAATTTTAAATTTTGTATTGCTAAGTTAGATTGTTAAATGGGTGCTATGCATAGAAATAGCCTGAAGCTATTGTAGAAAATGCAAATGAAAAACGGAAGTTAATTAATCACTAACCCAACAGATACAGTAATGATGCCCAGCAGCAAGTTGCTAATCATTAGAGGGCCTTGTTCACCTCTTTGACATGTCAGAGGCTGCAACAGCCTTTAATTTAGTTTTGCTCTTATCGTTGGTCGAAACCACAGAAAAGGAAATAAAAACTTTGCATGAGTGTGGAACAAAACTAAAATGTCACATTGAAGTTGGAAGTCCAGAACAAACTCTCATGAGTTGTGGGTAAGCTTTTGCACAAGAAGAATGATAGTCTGGAGAGTGCTTCAGTAGATCTGTCTTTCCATGAGGACTGCAGTTACAGAGTGGCTGTGTGTATACTTCCCATCTGCTGGTGATTCACATCCTTATTGGTTTTAAGGCAAAGCTTTTATTAATTCATCTTTCTAGGAGCTGCTGCTGAGTCTCTGCCGTCTGTCCCACTCCTGAAATCCATCCTTTCTTTTTTAAAACCACTACAACCCACTGCCTTAGCAGAGTCTCATAAATTGCCACTCCTGTGAGCACAGACCAACCACACTCCTAAGTTAACTTTGAGAGAGCTGGGGAGAGACTATGGCAAAAACCAAGCAAGCTGTGCTTTCAGCAGTCAGGTCTGTGCTGCTGCGGGAATCGAGAGACCAGGATTCCCTACTGCATCCTGACATAACAGCACGGGACATTGGCTGGGGCAAAAAACAGATTTCCTAATGGGTTCAAATGAAACATTTAATTGAGTCTCTGGCCAAATTGTGCATCCTGCAATAAACCTGCTAAGGCAATACACCAGGGAACGCCATAGGAACATAGGAAGTGCTGGACACTGACGCAGTAGCTATATTCAGGAATTGAGATGTCTTGTACTGCTCCCAAACCTGTTAAGAGTGGCTTCCACAGTTGTAATGTGATTTTATAGATGTTCTAGTGATAATTCTTGTGCATGCCAATTCTGAAAACAGAGGTTTCCTTTTTCTTGCAAGTCAGAATTGAAATAATATTTCCAGTACTCATGACTCGAAAAGATGAAGCTACACATTTCTTGCTGCTATACTTCCTGTAAGCTGATGGCACCCATTGACATGTTGATAACTAATCTAATGAAAAACACCATCAGTTCACAATACTAGTTTTTGATAAGTCATCATTCATAATAAAGCATTGCTCTATATCTTCAGAAAAAAATAAGGTAAGAAAAACCTGTATGTACAGCCTCTCAGGTTTGTCAGTGTTCAAGTATACGTTTGCCCCGGGCAGAGACAAAGTGCAACGTGAGTAAAATTAAAGTAGCTTTCAGGATTATAGCATCTAGAAGCAAGGTTCTTCAGAGTTTTGTATTAACATTTGAAGTCCTCTGGACTACAGTCTTTCTCAGGAGTTTTAGAAGCATACACTGCAAACAATGTAAATATATGAAATCCATTCAGACTTGTGTCAGAAGGTCATTTTCATGGATTTCTTGTCTTCCATTCAAAATGAATGAATCCTTTCTATTTGCAAGTGCATAACTTCCTGGCAGCAGTTGTATTGATAGGAAAGTATGTTTTATTAGAAGAATAATGTTCCTATTGGTCCCTTTCAATTAATTTAATAGGTACAGGAAAGGATTAGAAATGGCAGCATAAGAACAGTCAGAGAGGTCATCTTTTCTCTGATGGCTCATACTGGTTGTCTGATATGGAGATTTTTGTTCTAGGTAGTGGAAATAAAGAAATGCTGCCTTTTAGAGCTCTGTATTGTGCAGGTTTTTTGCAGGTTTTCTAGCAATGTGATCTCACTTGAAACACTATTTCCTTTATTGCGGTAGGATAGAATAGTCTCTAAATGTCCTTGGTTTTGTCTCCTTCTCCTTCTGTTTGACCTTCTGCAGAATGGTCTGCCATCAGAACAAAACCGTTATGTCTTCAACGGTGATTTTGTTGACAGAGGGAAAAATTCTATGGAAATACTTATAATCCTGTTTGCATTTCTTCTTATCTACCCCAATGATTTACACCTGAATAGAGGAAACCATGAAGACTACATCATGAACCTGAGGTGAATTTTAGGGAGCCGGGGGGGGAGGGAGTATCTGGCCTTTTAGTAAAAATGTTGGAGCTGTTGAATGCTGCTTTAGCCACTGTGACGCTCTAAAACAGAAATCATGTATAATTAGGTATGCAGGCGTAGCTCTGCATCTTCAAGATGTGTGAGGGGGGCAAAGAACATCCTCATTACACACAGGTACTTGAATGGGAGTCAGGTCTTGTCTCTGACTTAATTACAATCCATTGAAGTCAATGAGCTTAGTGCAGCTTCCAGATTACAAAATTTGGGGAGAGAGGATGGATGGAAAGATTATATTTTAGTTAAAGGATTTGCTTTTTCCACAGCACAGCAAAAGACATAATAGTGTGCAATATAATGGAACCAGTAAACCAGGAGCTGATATTTCATTTAACTTTGGACTAAGATGTCACTTCCCAAACACAAGGGGTGGGTAAATATCCTAGCTTCTACACTCTGGAGGTCCATGAGTTGAGAGTTGGCAGTCTACCCCATTGCAGGAACAGCTGAGACCCTGTTTTCTCATACAGATATTTGTACTCGGGTGTACAGTACTGCTAAGGGAGCGCGCACAGCCAGTATCTCTGGCCGTAGTGAAAGTGTGACTCGTAGAGAAAATAATCTCACAGATATGAGAAGAACTCCTCACTCCTGGTCCCTACAGTTCTCAGCCACCCCAGTAAGTCTTTTGCTGACTGACTGGTGGGTAACCTGTTGTACCCCTTCTATCATTTGATGCATGCTCACAGAGTATATTCCTCTTTAGCCCATGCATAAACCTGCCTTAGAGGCCTCGGTTCAAATCCTATTAAGGATCCACATAAGAGAATCAGTTTCACATGATCCTTTTCAGCATTTAATTAAAAAAAACCCCAAAACTAAACTAAAAAACCAACATAAACCAAAATCAGTTACTTTATCTACAAGTTAGGAAAATTCTCACCCAAAGCAGTGGAAAATAGTAACTAAATCTACGGATTGCAAATAGTAATAGTAACTAAATGTACGGAGTGCAAAGATGCGTATGGCTCTTTGCCAGGCATTTGATTAGCAGTGCTGTACATCAGTAAATTTGAAAGCTGTGAGTTAAGGTGTTGTGAAAATGCCTCTTGCACCAAGGATATCAAGGTGTTAAAAGAATGAGGTATCAAAACCTTTGTCCCTTGCAGGGGAAAAGACATGATAGATGACACTGTCTAATAAGATTGAGTGATTTAGAACAAAAACTCTGTGGAGGTTTTGTGGGAATTTTTTCCCATAATCAGTTAGCTTCGTTTGAAATTTCTTTCCAGTATCTAAAAGGCAAAACTGCAAAGCTATTTAATTTAGATGGGAAAAAGGCCACTTAGCAACTATTGGTGTGGATTCTGTTCCTGATCTCTTGTATGTTCAACAACTCAGTTTAACTCAATGCTTGAGCCAGAGCAGAAGAAAGCCCAGTCAAACAGAGTTGAGACAGAATGACAGGAGAAAAAGAGGGATCAAAAGCTCCTGACAAACACTATATACTGAAAACCAGTTCATGATGTTGTCCTATTTTCAGATATGGCTTCACAAAAGAAGTTTCAAAGAAGTATAAGGTAAGATTCCTCCTCCTTCCCCTATATTTTCTTTGTAGTCTTACACATGTAAGATGAAATCTGTGTAAACAAGGAAACTTCCAACCAGTTTATTTAGCTGTAGTACAGAATGACTTTACTAATGTAGTTGAAATTATTTTGGTTTTTTTTTCAGTGGAATAAGTGGCAAAATAATTTTAAATTTTAGCCTTTTATGCTCAGAGATCTATGGGATGAAATAAATAACATTCATAAGGCTATACAAAAAGATGTGAGCATGAAAGAAAAACAAAATGCCATAGAGCCAACCAAATGGCCCTAAAGTAAATGTCAGAACATGTTTGTCAGTGTTACAGTTTGAGGTGTCACCTGGACAGGACTGTTCATACAGACTGTAGCAGACACTTTAGCAAAATCTTGAACTTAGAAGCAAAAGAATCTGCCAGAAATAGGATCCAGTACAAGACTATGTTTTACAGGACCACGGGAAACAGATTTTGTGTCTTCTGCGAGACGTCTTCAGCTGGCTTCCCCTTGCCACTATAATTGATAGCAAAGTTCTTATCCTACATGGAGGGATTTCAGACACCACCGATTTGGATTTCCTGAATGCACTTGAAAGAAATAAGGTAAGAGATCATATTTATGTTGGGGTAGTTTTGTTTTCTTCAAAAAATTTAGCAGTAGAAATGCTAAGATCAAGTTTGCATTAAGAAAGGAAATGGCTGCTGTGTAAGGCACATAAGGAAAAAAAAAAGTCTTGTTTTTCTTCAAAATGAGTGTTTAGGAAGGAAGGTTTCAGTAGGTTTTGGGAGCGAATTGTTTGGCTGCTGTAAAATTACATGGTACTTTCGACTTTGAAATAGCTAAAAACACTTTGGATACCTCCTTCCTGCAGTGATGACGCATTAGGCAGAAAGGATGGAAAGTACTTAATTCGCAGGCATTTCTAAACGGTTTAGAAATCAATCTAGCCACATCTTTTTAGCACTGCCTTTTGTCCTGGGGCTCTGCTCCTGCCATCTGTTGTGTGGAGGAAGTTCTCCACCTGTGAGGCTCTCCCTTCGCAGTGGCTGAGCTTTGCACATGTGGTAGACCCCTTCTAGCAGGATCCAACTTCAGGACCTGGTCTTGAAAAAACAGAAACTACTGATTTTCAGAGATTTAAAAGACAGAGAGACTTTTTTTCCCCCCCCTTTTTTCCCCTGAAATAGTGAGCAAACACAGCTCTTTCAAATCAGTGGAAAATGGTGTGGGAGTTGGACAACTAAATCAAGATGTCTGCTTGTGAGCTGTGTGATTAGGTTCCTTATAATCAGTGGAAATCCAGATCTGGTGGAGATCCAGATGTTACAATTGCTCAGACATAGATCTCCAGTGCTGTTTGTGGAAGCACCCTGGAGCTGAAGGATGTCCCCTCTGGCTTCTGCCGGTTTCTGGAGAAAATCTTCTTTCCACATCTCCTTCATAGGTCTCCTTTAGGTCTGGTTCCTATTATCTGCCCACCTCACAGTAATTCACAGCCATGGTAGAGCATCCCAGATGGCACAAGATACCTATGTTTAAGCAACCTTGTGTACCTTGTCATTAGTGTCTGGGGAATCTAGAGCTATTTATCTCATCCTCATGTTTTTTAATACAGAAATAAATGCTTTACAGGACAGTCAGGTGTATCTCTGTTTCTGTAAAAAAGGACAATGAATACTTCTGGTCATCAGAGTCTAGGCTTCATTGGCTGTAGCACTATAGACTAAAATTGGGTGCCTAACTACAGATGTAGGTGTCAACTGTGAGCTGAGTTCTGCCCACGCTTTCACCAAGGCTGGGCTCAGCGTGTTACTGATGCAGTATCTGTGAAATGCAGAATTAACAGGTCAAAGTTACTGCCACAGGAGAACGTTACTAATGAGACCCGTGTGGGCCGCGACTCAGGGCGGTATCACTCAAGGCCAACTGATGTATTTTAATTGGTACAGCTGACAAGCGACAGGTCTCAAGTACTGGTCAGTGCACTGGGGAATAACCCAGTGTTTTGCATTTTGTTTTGCATCAGCCCTTTTCTTTGTTAAAGAGTAGAATTTGGGAGGGGAGGTGTTGCTGGTTTTTTTTTTTTTTAATTCAAAAAATGAGCTAGTATGAGAAGATTCAAATGAGAAGAAAAGATACTCTCTGGGGAAGAGTCTGTATTAATGGGCATTCATGGAGCCATAGCACACAGCTCCATAAAAGCAAATGCCTGTGCATATTGGAGGAGGTTGAATTAACAGTAAAAGGGCCTGATGTAATACTTCATCAATTTCATTGTTATCCTCCTGATATTCCATTGATTTCAGCCAAATTAACTTAGAAGCCTGCTACTCTACGAGAGCAGTAGTTTAATGCAGTTTAATCTTCAGTACCGTACACATCCGTATTTTCAGTTTCCAGTGAAGCTGGGCACTTAAGTGTCTGCCCTGAGCCCAGACCACACTTGCTGTAGAGTGAGATTTTGTGATCGACTGTGGCTTGGGATGAGTCTGTGTGTCTGGGTAAGAATATGAGAGCAGCTCTGAAGATGCTGATCGCTGATAGATAGAAAGCAAAATTTCTGCAAGTGCCAAACACCTGCAGCTTCCACGAAACCTATGAGTTCGAGACATTATGAGAGTTCAATATTGAGTACAGGAAATGGGAACTGATGTGCCTTTCAGCTGACAGATCTCTGCTTCATCTTTATGTTCCGGTAACTCTTTCAATTTTTTTTTTTCAAGTTGAAGTCTTTGATGCGGCCACCGAAGTCAGTGAGAGACAGACAGGACCAAGTGAAGGAGAGAATTCCCACAACCAGACCCAGTAAACACATTGCCAACCAGAACGTTGCAGGGAAAACACAACCCATCTCTTCATCGGGCTCCACTGAGCCTTCAGGCTCAAATTTGCCTCCAGACCCCGCCCTGAAGGAATGGAAACAAGTAGGTGAAACCAAAGACAGGCTGATACCGCCCCCCTTTTCCCTCCCCGCACAAACCCAGCAGGCGCTCTGTTCAGACACTACGTTTGGTCAGAGGGCACACGGTCTCTTCATAACAAACCCATCATTCTTGGGAGTATGCTAGCCAGCTGTTAGTTATCTGGATTCTTTTTGTACACCTGGTAATAAAGGTTTGTGATTTTTTACCTTACAATTTACCCGTTAGGAGCAGGAAACTGCTGGGTATGAGACGTGTTTGCATGCCCTCCTGCGGCTGGATCTGTTGGTACAGGCGTGGTTATCAGTTTAAATAGGTCAACTTTGCAATTGTCAGCGATAGCGAACACTTTTTTTTTTTTCTGGCTGTGGTTTTGGCAGCTGAACGCTGATACTATCCAAAAAAACCCCAGCTCCTGAGACCTACAGGCTGATTACTCAAAAAGTGGGAATTTTTTGTCCTCTGGCTGTTCATTTCCTCTTGAATATTAGAGGCAATACGGAGCTCTTGTCAAGCTGTTATTTAATAAATTGTGACAATTTGAAAAGCTTCATTTGCACAGCTGTTTAGAAGCCTAAAATTGAGTTGTGTATAAATTTATTTTTCTGGACTTCTCTTTAGATAGCTGGTTTAAAGGGGCACACAGTTTTGTTTTGCTTCTTGAGTAGCAGATCAGCCTCTGAAAATGTGATTTCCCAAGATACATATCTGACCTACAAACTAATGGAACGGGCACAAGCAGCTCCTCAGATCTGACACTCCCTCAGCTAACCAAGCCTCCACTGAACCCCACTCACGAAGGTGAAGTAGAATGTGTTAGTGTAAACCTTATCCAGTGAGATTTAAACACTTTTTTTGCCTAATGTTTTGGCACTGACTAGAAATTATCAGGTTAGGTGACTTTAAACCATGGTAAGGCATCCTCATGTCTGAATCCTGCTAAAATGCTAATATGTAAAAAAGTTGTTTTGAAACATGAGCTTACCCAAGGCAATAAAGCCAAAGGCAACTCTTGTCATGTTTTGAGCAGGCACTCCCAAGCGTAATTCAGGTAAAACCATCAACCCATGTGGTTATCAGGTCTGTGCTGGGAAACAGAAAATACCTCTCGCACCTATATGAGAAGAAGGCAGCTATTTTTCTTTCCGAAATAGCCCAGGTATTATTCCTGATGCACCTACCCGAGTCTGGAAACCTCAGCTGTAAAAGGAGGTACATTTCTGAAATAATATTCCATCTGAAAATGATAATCCAAAATCTAGGTAATGTTTCTTAAATAAGTAGAACAAAGGTTTTGGACTAAACGAATGCCTTACTGAAAGGAAGGAGGAGAACATGAGACCCAGTTGTTAGCTCAGGTGTGTTTTCTCCCTGTACTGTGGGGCTTTTGGCATGGCCAGTACTTCAGACAGCCATAGCCTGTCAGGCCTCACCTACTAGAAGTCCTCACTTGCTTGAGTTTGCTGTTTACAGATCCTTGACATTCTCTGGAGTGATCCTAGAAGCCAGAATGGCTGTACACCAAACAAGTGTCGAGGAGGAGGTTGTTACTTTGGCCCTGATGTCACTGCCAAGCTGTTTGAAAGATATAATCTGAAGATGCTCATCAGGTCTCATGAATTTAAGCCAGAAGGTTATGAGATCAGTCACGGTGGGAAGGTAAGATACTTCCAGGTAAAGCAGAACTCTCTACAGTAGATCCACAGTAGATTTGCCTGCAAATTTAATTTAAAAAAAAAAAAATAGTGACTTCTTTAAAATGGGTTTGGGGGAATTGTGTGCTATATAGATGTTAGAATGAATTACGGAGTTCTGACAAACAAAATTCTTTATAGCTTCAGGAGTGGGGCTGGTTAATTACTCATGTGAAAACAAATGAACATCAGCAAAGTCCCTGAGAGAGTTACGTGTAAATACAGTGCAAGAGATGCTCTAAGGCTCTAGAAGCCTTTTAACGTAATTATTTATCTTCTGGCCCTGCTTTCTCACATGCTGTATCAGAAGGCCAGCAAGAATCCTGAAAACCATGTCTATCTTGGAAAGAGGTTTCTGTTAGACAGCATGTTCTATCACACTGCCCTCTGAACTGAAATCTTCCTATGGCAGGCCAAAAATACAGGCCTGGAGCTCTGACTTGAAAGTTCTAGCAATTTGGTAAATGACATAGTTGTTGATCTCTGGTTTTATATGCAGACGCTTAATTTTGCAACCTGTGTGTTTTTCTAAGATCAGTTTCAGAAATCAACCTCACAAAGAGTTGTTGCAGCCAACCCAGTTTCTCTGTTTCCTGTGACCAGGTTATCACTATATTTTCTGCCTCTAACTATTATGAAGAGGGGAGCAACCGGGGAGCATACATCAAACTGAATCCTGAACTGATTCCTCGGTTTGTACAGTACCGAGTCAGCAAGTACACACGCAGGCAGAATCTTCGGGAGAGGTAACGCTACGTGTTGAGCACAAGCCACAAATCTAAAGCTTGACTGAATAATTGAATAGGCATCTGTTTTCCTTGGTTTTTCCTTGTTTTTCTGTCTTGCAATCTAAAAATTAATACGGTAGACAAAATACATTCCAAGTACTCTCACTTGGTTTCCTGAGAAACTCCCAAAGGTAATTAGACACGGTAAGCAATGAGAACAGACAATTGCCAGGCACTCGTAAAGGGCCTGCACCTGTCTGTCAGGTCTGCTTTAAGGCTGCGGCATTAATCTGGACAAATCCTGTTACGAACTGAATCCCAAAAGTTTATCATGACAGCTTTGCCATGCCTAGCACTGTAGTCAGATTTACTAAAGCAAAGCAGCTTAGAATTACCTGCATAAACTTGATTATCTTGTAAGTTGAGATTATTTTTATGGGGCTTTGTCTTGTTTGTTTTGGCGTCCCCACCCACCATGTTGTCTCTTAGGATGACCCTAAACGTACTACACGTCGAAGAATATAAGAATTTGATAATTAATGTTGAAAAGCATAAAATGCTACGGGGTTTAAATCCTTTAATGATCTGCTCTGCATTTTCTTCCTCCTAGGGTGGGTACAATTGAATCATCTGCCTTACAGTCCTTACGAGAGAAGATTTATGCTCACAGGTCTGAACTCACTAGTGCTTTTGCACAGTATGACCTCAATGGCACAGGTAACACTGCCCCTCTGTTCAGTTACCACCATGGGGAAAACAGCTTCCACGTGTGCATGGGGACAGACTCCGTGCAGAGGGGTCTGCCTGCCAGCGTGAGGTCGGAGGGCAGCAGAGGCCGGTTCATCTTGTATTCTTCCTGACCACAGAGGATAGGTGTTGGCTGGTGCTTAGCCCTAGAATACAATTTGAGGGGACGAAGCTTTAAGTAGGAAGAAGAAAACAACTGAAACACATGGGCAAATAAGGACATGGTGTTTGTTGTTGAGCAGAGTTTGGGCAGGCAAATCCAGCTCCAGAAGCTCAAAAGTCACCACTTTCACTTAGGAGTGTCTTCAGATAACTGACAGCGAATTGGGGTCTCAGGTGAGGGGGAACTGGTCTCCTCCTGAGTCTGGGCGATATTTGAGTAAAGTTGACTGGCATGCCACTAGGAGATACACACTCACCCATCGGCTGAAGAAAAGTCAGTGTTGATATATGAACCTTTTATGTAGGAGTAAGGAGTTAATGATTTCTGGCACAAATACAGAAATCATTGTGGCTCCTCACTTGACTGGCTGGGTTGTCATCTGTGCCCCTAAAAGGGCAATCAATAACATGATGGTATTGTTTCTTTGGCCACTGAACAACTGTTCAACATATTTCTGTCTTGTTGGGTTTTCAGCCATATATGTCTCTATAGTTGCAGCTCAGCTCAGCGCAAATCTGAAGTAGTCTTCATCAAATCATAAAATAGTTTGGGTTGGAAGGGACCTTTAAAGGTCATCTAGTCCAACCCCCCTGCAAGGAGCAGGGACATCTCCAACCAGATCAGGTTGCTCAGAGCCCCGTCCAACTTGGCCTTGAATCGTAAGCCTTCATGGCATAATCTGGTTTTCTCAAAAGGTATTAAAACAGGCTGACCATCATAATAGCATCACAAAGTTGTTGAGGTTGGAAGGGACGTATGGAAATGCCTAGTCCAACCCCACTGCTCATTGTTATGAGGGATTTTTTTCCCAAAGGTTACGAGAAAATGTTTGTGTTTTGCAACTGCTCTAAAGAAGGCATGCTGGTGACTGATATGTGCTGTGTCACGTGCCGCTTATAACCATGAACTTCCGACAGGCAAGATTTCTGTCAATGACTGGGCTGCAGCGATGGAATCTGTCCTACAGCTGGAACTGCCCTGGAGGATGCTGCGGTCTCAGTTAGTACAGATGAACCCAGATGGAGAAGTTGACTTCATGTCATGTTTTTACGATTTGAAAATAGGTCAACCTATAAAAGAGGTAAGGAGGAAAACGCCTCCTTGCAAACCTTGGAGGAACAGCTTTTGGTGCAACTTGAGGCACAAGACAGTGGTTTGGCCAATCAGGTAGACATCTACAGCTGAACTAGTTGCCGAGCTTCCTTTTATAGTCACTGGAGGGAAATGAGCACTGCTAGGGTACGACTCATCATTCCCTGCTAAGGTAGATGCTTAAAATAGGTTGGATGAATCACATGCTAGAACTGCTTCTTACTTTCCGTTGACACTCAAGGGCGTTTAGATAAGATAGCTGAGGAGATGCGACAAACCCTACCCAGAGCACTCAACCGTCACTCTTTGAGATGAGCTTGTCACATGTGCTCCAGAGCCAATTCAGGCACCTGTAGGAGGGAGTCACATTTGTAGAAGGACTTGTAGATGCTTAATGGTACCCGGGGTCTGTTCTACAGAGTCCAGTTGTTACTGTGGCTGCGTAGGGCTTTGGTACTTAGCTGGCTCCATCATTTTCCTGAACAGCAGGATCCATTCATGTATGTGTGGTGAAGGCTTTGTATGAGTGCATGGCCTACAGCATCTTCCCTAGATTATCCATAGTGCCATAAATAATTACTGAAGGTAGGAGGTGTGAAGGGCTCCTTCCCCTCCCTGACCCACCATCTGGAAGTGACAGGTGTTAGCTGATTATTCCTCAGGGCAAGACACAAAGTAAAATTCCAGGGAACTCAAGCATAATTTTTTTTTTTTAACATTTGACAAGTTAAACTGTGAAAATAGCTTTGAATAGTCCGTATTCCGTTGGTTAGAGTAATTAAAATGAAGGTCTGAATGCTTCCCTGTCTGTGATTTCAAAACCAGGTTCAGCCAGCTTTGGCAGAAACACTGTGCAGATACAGAAAGGATCTGGAGATCATCTTCAATGTCATTGACAAAGATCACTCAGGTAAGCCTAGGTAACTTCACTGCACCAGCTCCAGGAAGCCTGTATGAGTTATCTTTCCCCACTGTGTTTCTCCTTAAGGCTTCTAAATATAGAGGAACCAGAGCTGATGTCATTTTTTGAGTTTAGCAAAGACTAATCTAAGCAGTCAGGCTGTAACCATATAAGGGACAGTGCACAGAGC
Source organism: Tetrax tetrax (assembly GCA_009806455.1). Taxonomy (NCBI): domain Eukaryota; kingdom Metazoa; phylum Chordata; class Aves; order Otidiformes; family Otididae; genus Tetrax; species Tetrax tetrax. Next base: position 338,548 of record WHYT01017192.1, on the reverse strand, counting down.
CTAACTTGGGGAAAAAAATTCTCACATATCCCATCTCCTGTACTGGTTTCACTCTTCTGGGGCTTTTTCTCCCTTCCACTCTCATTCTCAGTATTTACTGCTTTCTCAATTCTGCTGTTGAAAGCATTAGATCACCTGAAATCAAAATGCACTTCAGTCATGAAATCACAAAACACAGTCTAGCCCCAGTAGGTAGGTAATGTTCATGCAGAGGAGGAGCGCGTGTGCATGCATGCGCGTATGCAGGAAGGGGCAACAGACTGGGAAAAGCAACCTGCTGTCTGTCTCCTTTAGGTCTGATTTCTCTTGAGGAGTTCAGCCAGACGTGGAAACTCTTCACCTCTCACTTGGGCATGGATGTATGCGATGAATCCGTTGACAAGTTAGTCCTCAGCATAGACTACAACAAAGATGGCCATATTGACTTCAATGAATTTCTCGAGGCCTTTCACGTGGTTCATAGACTAGAGAAAAAGGCAAACTCATGAAAAGGCAGAAGTTCTCGTGGGCTGTCTTGGAAGCTCACCTTCCTGTCATTAGTCATAAGCCGTCTGGGAAACCAGCTTCCAGACTGCCAAACAATGCATGGGCTGCTCAATATGGTAAGCATTGTGGTCACCGTGCAAGCCTTTATTTAGTCCCTTCTGGATGATATATACCTACTAATGATGAGACAGAAGAGACGAACACCCACTGCTTACAAAATGCCCGTGTCGCTGCCCCATCAGTACCTTACAATTTATCCTCGCCCTTGGTGGCATCTCCTCCATCAAGCTAATCTGTGAATGCTGCCAAGGTAGCACGTGCAGCCCCCTGGGGAGAGAAACCTGGGTACGTTTTCTTTCAGCAGCCCTTAGAGACAGCTGAGAAATAACACTGATGACCACAATTCTCCTCGGGAATGCAACAGGCTCAACAGAGGCCTGCTGTGGAGTACCCAGTCCAGGGGGGAACACAGGGAGGAAGAACCATCCAGTTAAGATAAGTAGTTCTGCATTTAATCTTGCTGTTTGCATGATGCAGTGAAATCAAACCATCCCAGCTCACTCTCTATCCTCCTTGACGTTTACGGACACAACTTAAAGGATCTCAGCTGAAAGGCGCTGACGCTTGCACTAGATTTCCTCTTGCCCCTGGGTACCGTTCCCTACATTTGTCGGGGTGTGGGGCTAAGAAACAGTCATAACTCATCACCTTAATGAAGGCTAAATCATAGCATGTTAATGTAATGACAGATCATAAAATAAAGCTTTCGCTTTCACAGTAATGGGCAAGTGTGGTGTCTTTTTGCCTGTATTTGGGTATCCTACACAGAACGGAGTACACACTCTTCCTGAAGATAACCTGGACTTGCTTAAAACAAAGAGATGAATGAGAACACAACAGAAAAAAGAATTTGATACTAGTGAACCTAAATATTCTTGTACATAGTTAAGCATAAATTCTTTACCAAGTGAACAGAGAAATTCTGAAACTGAGTTTTAGGAACACTGCAAGATCGAAGAGTCCAGTGTCTCTGGCCTCCCCCAAAACTGCAAGCCACTTTTCCCCTGCCTGCAAGTACCACTCTGCCCACTCCTGTGTGGGAGAGTAGGGAGATCTGGACCTAATTCTCTTGCCTAGTACACTCTGAAAGCAACACACTGATACAAAGTGAAGTGCAGGCAGGTCAGGAGCTTTTTGAAAACCCTATTACTTAATTCCGCCTCAGTAAATACAATGTGCACAAAGTGTTTTTTGGGGTAGGAAAAGGTTCCAGTCTAGCCCATCTTTAAATTTTAATAGTGAAAGATAAGCTAAGTAAAGTAGCTAGTTTTATTTAATAACAGTGTTGAAAGTACAAAAAAAAAAAAGCATCCTTCCCAGTTTGTAAATGTCAGAGCAACCCAAGCTGAAGGTACTGCGGGCTTTCTTAAATCTTACTTTCTACAATTAAATACAAAATACTTTTGGAAAAGTATGAATGAATAAACATGTACATGCTTATTTCTATTGCCTAGGGGAGGAGGAAAGTAAAATCTTTAATAGTGCAAACAAGATTTACAGTAAAATTTTAATGGCATTGGTAATACTGAATGTCTATTTTCAGCATGCATTTATTCTGATGTATGGACTGTGAGGATCGGTCCCAGCTTATTCCAGTGGAGCAAACAAAAAGGCTCCACCTAAGATGGACCAACACCACCGTGTGTGGTGAGATCTCAGTTCCCACCATCAGTTTCCTTGCTGTGAGCACGAAGTGACAAGGTGGAATGGGACAGTGCAGCTCTGGAGTCCTCCTCTGCCACCACCACCCCTCCAGAAGAGAGGGCAAAGCTAGGATGTGCAGCACGACGCAGAGCTCAGAATCATGGCTGACCACCTCCAGCTTTGATGTCCCCCTCTAAGACATGCTCCCGAAGCTACCCGAGCATGAAGTCAAAGGATGCTCGCCCTGAGGGATCGCTTCCTGAGAGGGGATGTAAAGGTAAGGTCGTAACACAGTGCTGTGCGCAGCAGGCAGTGAGAAGAGGCTTTCAGGGATGCAGTACTGAAGTGTGAGAGGAGCTGAGTCATGGCACCAAAAAAGAAGAAAGCCTGCTCTGCCAGCTGCTAGCGGCACACAAGAACCCCTGACCCCTAACAGAAGAAGGGAGGGGAGTGGCAGAGGGGAGGAACTGTGAAACCTCCAATGCAAGGAATAAAAGCCACTCCAGACTAAAACTGGGAGTGGGAGAGAGCCCAGCTACTTCCACTTAAATCCAAACTGTTCAAGCTGCAGCTCCTCTTCTATAAACCCTGCCCTCAATATCTTTTTTTTTTTTTTTAAATCCCACTATTTTATGCAGTGGTTACTTAATATTATGGCTATGAGCGGTCCTTTGAGCAGGGGCTGAATCAGTCTGCAGCTGAGTGCCCAAAGCTCTCGCCCTACAGGTACTGATGTCACCCCTGGTGGCATCTCTCTTTCTCTTTCCCACTTTCTGGGCAACTCTGCTCCTACCTCTGGACCACACCAAAAAGTGCCCAGTGCTGGACTTGGACTGACCCAGGCTCCCACTCCACTCAAGCCCCTGGCTGCTGCCAGAGGGGTGACACAGTCCCACCGTGCCCTGTGCCCATAGGGGTGCAGCCCAGGTGCTTCATGACCTGCCATGGAAAGACTGCCGCTTTTTAGGACTGCTAAGGGACTGGGCAGCTCACCTTCACCTCCCAGGAACAAGCAGGAGACTACAATTAGCAGGACAGAAGCCTGACAAATTTTGTACCCCAGCCATTACTTTTTGCATCTACTTGCAGGAACAGCAGCCAAGGGATTAATGCCACTTTTGATCTGTCTGCTTTGACAAGCTCTGGTCCTTTGCACAGCAGCAGGGAGAAGGAAATAGCTGTGAGGCAGCAAGCAGGGAGGGTGCTGCCCTAGGGGAGCCGGGTCGAGGCCAGCGTGCAGTACGTGCTCTGAGCTGGACACAGCAGATTATCCTGGCCAGTGGCCCCAAGCAGCCCCATTCTGTCTGCGCTGTTCCCCAGTGCTTGCCGGACTGGAAAGACCAGGTCTCAGGTGGGTCTATTTTAATTCACTAATGCCCTTGTTTCTGAAGCACAGGACTTGTCTGTTTGCCTTTGCCTTCTTCCCGTCAATGAGTTTGCGGGCCCTTGGAGCCGTCCATGCCATCCTCTGCTGGCTCCCCTGACAGCCAAGCTGAGCCTCTGCCAATTAGCTCAGCTCCGTGCAAACGGCACAGTTGTCACTTATTTTAACTGGGAGCACGCCCTCACCACCGCCAGTGCTAGCTCTGCTCTGCAACGGCTTCACACACACAGGTGGATCCTCAGCAAAGCAGGGGGTCTACATAAAACCTTATTTGCTTAATTAGGTTTGCACTAAAATGTGATTCCCCAGTTGGAACGGTGCTTCCATCTGAGTAGTAGCACAGCAGCCAGCTGCAGCTGTGCCTGACCTGGGGGTAACACGAGTTTCCCTTTCATTGGTGGTGTGTTTTGGAATCCCACCCTTCACCACCATCTACTTAAACTCTTCAAATTACCACATAAATTCTTTCCAAGTGCCTGGCCTCCATGTGATCATAAATATACCAAAACCTGGGTCATACTATGAATTTCAAATCAAAGATGCCAATGATGTGCCTGTTAAAAAGAAAGAGTTAAGGGGTGTCCAGGTATGTTTGGCCATAAGCTTGATTGCTTTAGACTTCAATGCAGCTGCTTGTAAAACCAACTACATCACCCTCCTTTCTTCTGAAAACAAGATCACGCTACAGGTAAAAAAAAATAAAAATAAAAAAAAGAGCCCAAGGGAAAATCATCATGCATCTCTCACAATCTGGGATTCAACAAGCAAAGCAGAAATAACTGCTACTACTGACTTCTCACGATACCAGACAGAACAAGAAACCATCACACAGGCTCTTGTGCACTCACACTCTGCACTGTCATATCTGTCTGCTTAAACTAGACAAAGGATTTTACTCTCATTTACTGGGAAACAAGCAAAGTGATCTGTCACAATACATATTAAAAGGGGAGGGAAAAAAAGTCTAATGAAGGCAAAACCCTACAAAACAGGCATGATGCCAATAAAATGACTTCTGCATCCAAGTGCTAGTCGTACCTGAACCGTACCTTCACGCTAACCCCTGAACATGTCCACAGTTTTTGTGGTGGTGAACACAGTACATGCCTCCCTCTGCACATTCTGTGAGAAGCTCCTACACCCTTGAACTGCAAAGACATGAGATCACCTCCCATGGCCTCCCACACCCATAGCTCTGCCTTCACTCTCTTGAGCCAGTGTCCAAACGTCGTTACACCAGCAGTGACTCCACAGAGGGAGGGCAAGTGGTGTGGCATGGCTGTCAGGAGCTTCACCTCCCTGGGACCATGGAATCTGGC
>WHYT01017192.1:311342-333616 GCA_009806455.1 Tetrax tetrax | reverse complement strand
AAAAAAAAAAAAAAGAGAGCGAAACATCAAAGCTTTCCATATAGCTACGCTATAAGGGTGGCAATTATGCCATTCTTAACTCTGAGGCTATTTGTAAGGGAAAGGATCAGGAGACTTGGAGAGAGTGCTCAAGAGGAAGAGGTTCATCCTGCTCCATTCAGCGGAAAGGATTACAGGCATAAAACTGCCTGTCATCTTGGAGAAGCTGGAGCCTTGAGATTTTGCCTCCGAAGCCTTGGGGATGCAGGGAAGGAACCCATTTTGTTCAGATTAAAGAGAGATGCAGCTTCCTGAGAGAGGCTATCGTCTCAAATTCGTGGATCCTGTAAGACATTTGTCTCTACTGGCATTAACCCTGCACGGACTAGGTGCAAATGAGATGGGAATCGGGATAAATGTGTATTAGAAATATCACTTGGTTATTTCAAATTATTCCTGTTCCTCTAATTTACATTTCCCTGGATGTTTCACACTGTGCATTAGCGATTCACAAAGATGTACATTTACACACAGCAGGAGAAAAAATAATGAATCCCATCACTTCCCTTATTTGGGAGACTTTATGCCCGAGATACAGCTCCCTCGTTTTATTATGCCTTTTGATCTCCACAGAGTAATCTGTTTCCCCCTTGGCTGAACTGTATAATTCTTGCTAATTTAATATGAATTACATTTATGCACTTTGGGCAGAATAAGCCTCATTATTTGTTATTTCTCGCACACTCCCTTAAAACCGGGCCAAACCCCACCCACCTGTCCCCCACAGGTAGCTGTAAGATGTCGGCTAGCGTAACACGCTGAGGTAGTGCACGGCACACATGCATGCAGCAACTAAACAAGAGGTTCATGACAAAGAGATGGGGAGAAAGGGCTTCTGAGCTTTCCCTCCCGCGTGAGGCATCGCTTATTGCATCGCACAGCCCGTGCTAGGCAGGAAATCGTGTAAATAAATAACTATGGCTTTTGTTAGGTAGGTCATGGTGCCATAGGACCCACTTGGAGCACTGTCGTAAAAAAAGTGGCAGATTCCTGTGGCTACGTCTTTCTCCAAGATACTACCAGTAGCTCCAAATGATTTCTGAAAAGACACAAGCGAAGAAGAAGGGAAAGTTAGGTGTGCATGCTTATTTATTGGAAAAAAACCCGCCACATTATGATTTTGCATTTGTGCTGCATACTGAAAGCAATTCTCCTTTCCCTCAGGAAAACCTTAATCAGGATCCTTATAGGGCCCACATGACTTAGTTGGATGACGGTAAGTAAATGAGGAACATACAGCTTCACAGATTTTTGTCCTTTGGGGGAGGTGGGTGGGATTACTCAAATATTGGTAATTCTAATGCCTTGGTAAAGCAAAACTTCAATCTACCCACTTCAGACCTTGTTAGCCACTACAATTTTGTTCCCTTTAAATCTCCCACAATTCTTAAATGAGTTTTCCAAATATATTTCCAAAAGATACTTAAGTGATTTGGTCTGTCTTTGTAGGGAAAGAATAAAGATAAGATCAAGCTCATCACACATATTCAAAAAGGAGCACGGTGGTTCCCACCGCTGCCCTTTGAACTCACCAGCTCCTGCAGAAACAGGTCATTGGCCATGTGCACGATTCGATCCACGTGGATGATGCCCCCGATGCTGTTCACCTCGACGTCAGAGAGGAACGTGAGAACGAGAATAGCTTCCACCAGGAGCTGCCTGTACTCGGGCTGGGGTACGTGGTTCAGCACCGACTCCACGTGCACAGCAAACTTGATTTCGCACGGGGTCATCTGGCACGTTTGCGGGGAAATGGAAAGAAAAACTGACAAATCCAAAAGACTAGTTCCCCACATCTTGCAAGCACTTTAGCATATGCTCCTCTCTGCACATGGGGGGAGTCTGAAGCAAACAAAATGTTTGCACAGCTTTAGCACTTAAAGAAACTTTTTGTGTCACTAGGCCCTGATCCTACAAACAGTTATGCAGCTTCCAGAAGACTGCTCCAGCCCTGCAACCCATCACACACGCATTTTGAGTTACATACAGGCCTGCTGATGCTTAGCTGGCAAATTAACTCGTTGCTCCTCATGCTGCGGCCTCACGCACTCTGCCTTATAAGCCTCTTTCTAGCATTGCAGGTTAGTTGCAAAGCCAAAATTACTGGCGAGTTTTAAAAATAACCACCTGCTCAGAGTGAACCCTTTTCCACGCAGAGACATACCTATATTGTTTGCAGAGCAGCCTAATTTGCACTGACAGAGCTGTGTGGATGTTATGTGAAAGGCTCCTGCCTTAGGAGGTTTGTGCTTGTTTTGTTTGATTGCTTTAAACACCAAAATTAGATACTGTCTAGGTCTGACAGGCTAAAAATATAAGCCTATTTATCTACACAATAGGAATAAATAAAGCTCTTCATTCTGCAAAGAAAAGGCTTAAATTTGGCAGAAGATTCCAGCTCCTCTCTTCAGCTGTTACCACCATCCCTCAGAACAAAAGGAAGCCAAAGACAAATCTGAGGGAAGCAGACAGGACAACAGCCTCATGCACACAAGCACCTCTCCTGTGCTCGTGGATTACTGTTCACAAGAGTTTGTTTTATAGATGTGAATTCAAAACTTGCCAGAGTGCTTAAAGACAGTGGCAATCCAAGCAAGGAAAAAAATGTAAGGAAAGGTTATGGATTTAAAGAATCAAAGCTTTGGTTAGAAACAATCATCCTTAATTGGTATTTACTTTTCAGACTGTGATGCCAAAATAAAGTGGCCGCATGTTGCAGCATATTAAAAAAAAAGTGGCAAGCAACGCGTCTGCTTCATTCCAACAAAGCTGCACTCTCTCCTCACCCTGCCATTAGCCACCCTCTTCCAAGCACTGCTCCGTGGGCACAGGGGCCCAGTGAAGGTGTGCGGAGGGCAGGCTCGGCAAAGGGGAAAACCTGCCACAAACCAGCTCCCAGATCTGCCTGGCAGGAGCTCATCTGCACAGCCCCAGGGGAGCCAGCAGAGGTGCTGGGGGAAGGTCCAAATCTCCCAATCTTCTTAAAATCAAGGATCTGCAAGAGCAGCCCCGCTGCATCTTACACTGTCAAACCAAACGTTCAGTCATGGGGCTAGAAAATCGTTGACTTTTTACTGTACCTCTCTGGTGGTTGAAGAAGGAAGGACATACCCATCAATGGACAGACCATGGCACTGAAAGAACAACATTTCGACAATGAACAGAAATTATGGTTCTTGCAAGTAAATCTGAGGGTTCTCTGTTCTAAGCCAATATGTAACAACTTCCAGTTAAAAGAAAAGCAAACAAACAAAAAACCCAACCAAAAACCCCCAAACAAAACCAACAAAACCTGTTAAAAATATTAAAAATATGATTTCACCTTTTCTGAAGAAGTTATTATGTAACCTGGCAAACATTAGAAATAGCCTGACAGGACACGTAGAGAGTGCGCTGTGCTCCAGCCCAGCTGCTGAAGTGGAAGAAAGTACTTAGAGAGCCACTACAGCAAGAGGCACACAAAGGAGGAAAACAAATCAATGACAACATTCTGTGGGAAAGGATGCAGAAATAAAATATAACCCAAAAGCATGACAACACATCGCAAAAGTGAGAACCTTTGTTTTTCATTTTCACTGGAACAACATTTAGTTCAGTGGTTCAGATCCAGGGCATCACAACTCAAGGATGTCAACATGTTTTGGTGCTTGGACATGGGCCATCAACAGCGGGGGGAGAGGGGGTGTTAGAAACACCAAGTGGTACGCACGAAAAGGGTGACAAAACCTAAATGGTAGAAGGCAGGCTAAGGAATGACTAGTCTGGGTACCTGAGGTACAACAACACACCAAGAAGGAGAGAGAGATTTTATGAATAGTCCAAAGAGAGTTTAAGAATGAAATACTGAGGACAACCTAAATAAGCCCGATTGATTTTAACAGCCAGAAAACCATTCCAATACTCCCAGCTTTTACGTTAGGTCAGGAGAGAAGTGACACTCACTCTACTGAAAGATCCCATTAGTAAATAGCCAGGAGGTCGCATGTGACTCATCTTGGCTGACATCAACACTAACAGCTTCAGCAAAAGTGATTTTAGAAGGACAACCAAATCAGCCTGAGCTAGTGATGCACCATTTCCCAAATGCGTAGGCATGAACAGCTCAGTGCTGCAAGGTGCCGAATGCTGGCTTTCATCCAGCAAAGCAGAACAGGTGCATAATCACTTGGAAATGAGTAAAAATTCGTAATTTCCCTCCCTCCTGGAGAGCTGCGTCAAAACATTTCCATATCCCTGATCTCCAAGGTGCTGGCAAGGACGTACTTTTCATTTTAAAACAAATAAAAAAATGTTAAGGCTGCCATGCAGCTCAGAAGAGCCAGCAAGAGATCTCAAGACATTTTGGAAGAGTCCGTGCAGTTTCCCACTTCGTTCCTTGCAGCCTTTCTGATCTGGAGCACTGCCCCTCAGCAGCACTGACCACTGCTTGCATTAGGTCACGGGCGATGCAAAACAGACAGTGGTGGAAAAGAATTGTTCAGCTGAAATTCAGCACTGGCAGTTTCAGAGAAAAATACACTTTTAAACAAACACGTGACCTTGTGCTAACAGAGCTCTTTTATGTTTGAGAGACTCCTGCTAATGACTCTAGTTTCCACCAGTCTTCCAGCTGAAGACCAACTTCAGCTCCTGGCAACGTGCCACCTTTGGACCACCACCTCCCCAAGTCACTGTACAGCTTGCTTGCTTCCGGCCCTCCACAGCTGTTGACTTACCTTCTGAAGGATTTTCCACACTTTCTCATAGAAGCCAACAGGAACTCTGTTAATAGCACCATCAAGCCTCCTTCTGCGCAACCACTGCCCTTTGCGGTCACCCCAGCTCGTGTCGCCACTGGAGCCAGTAGGAGAAGTACCAGTGGGAGACGATGGAGTACTGCCCCTCTATAAGAAACATCAAAGCCTTGGTTAGTTGCTTTCTGACCGCCCCAAGTGCTACTCATGGCAAAGACATCATTCTGTTACAATGCCACCTCAGAACCAGGAAAAAAAATACAGGCCATAGTGTCATTCCAGGTGATGGAGCAGGATTGATCCCTTTCTCTCCCCTTCACAAAAAGCTTCACTTCTCCAGTACTTCACTCACTTCTCAAGCAAAAAGGAAAGCAGTTCACTTCACTGCTTGGTTCAACACAAGGCATGACTATTTTAACAAGCACAAAGCTGGCTGACAGGGCAATGTCACCGGTGTGCAAGATGGTGGGATTTGCAGGTAGGCCTGACTCGGACTTTGGGCTCAGTGTCGTAAGAGAACCAAAGGGTCCGTGCATCTAGCAAGAGAGGTCCTCCATGCAAAAAGCACCTCTAGAGCAAGAAGATTAAAAATTGTTTGATTGATTAAAATCATCATGCCTGCCTCTCTGTAAACATCAGCCTTGTTTCCTTTATTGTCACTATTGCTCTATTGATTTACTCTACCAGATTTGGAGACTAAATTAGGCAGCAAATAATCTTCAATGTTGTGGCACTACCACCAAAATCTTGTTCCAATTTCCAGACATGCAATCTGCCTACTCTTTGCACTCCCAGAGACTGTGCACTGTTTTCTCATTCCTTTTTGCACACCTGTTGCTTTCAGCCCAGAAAGGACTTCACTGACAGCCCCATCTCAAATCCCAGCCCCATATCATCTCCAAGTAAGGAATTGCCTGAGCAAAGTACAAGGGAAGATGGGAAATAAGACCGAAAACTGTAATTTCCAAAGGATAGGGTCACTAACTCTACACAGCCAAGCTCTGCAAAAAGACCAGCAAATGCCAACAAAGTCCATATTCACTCCTCTTGGTGTCAGTGAGGCACAGGCGCTGTTCCCTTGCTGGCTTGATGGACGCTGTTCCTTTCCACCGCGCACTGAGACAGACAGAACTTCCTCCACCCTGTTGAGCAGAGCTAGAGGGTGCAGGAGGTCAGCAGGAGGGTGGGTGCCAAAGCAGAGAAATCCATCTGCATACAGGAATTAATCTGGCTACTCAGGTGCTGAGTAGAGAAGCAAAGATCTCACTGAACAATTCTGTGCACTTGAATCAAACACGCAGTTGAATCCTGCCTTTCTGCACCTGTATGTGGGAAGAGAGAGGCAACAGCAACCTGGTAGCTGCCAGGCCTGGCCGCAGGGCTAGCGGTGCTCTGTAGTTGTGTATTTAGGACACCTGGGAGGTGTGCCATCGCCAGCAAGTCTGCAGATGCAGAGAACCATGAATCACAACTGCCAGTTTAAAGTGCGCACAGAGCTGCAAGCTTTCAGTCTCTTCATGACAGACTTGGAGCTTCAAATTTACTTTAAATTGTTGAGGTTTCTGTTGGTAAAATACTTAAATAATTATCTTCCTTCTTAACAGTGAGAGCTGAAGGAAAGCTACAGTTGTCTGCCTTAAAGAAGATGACTGCCAGAGGAGACACCCATGCCCATAAACCCCCTGCCTCAGCAACTTGACACTGTTCTGAGTTCATTAATGCCCACAGACTGCCAGCATTTATCAGTGCTACATTGCTTTAAAATACTGATGACACTTGTAACGTTAATCCACCATCAAGTAGCTACATCTGCTACACTGCTTTATCTCCTACAACTGCTTAAGCTTCAGAAGAACTAAGTGGATCTAAACGCAAGACTCAACTTCTATTAAAAGATTACTAACGAGAGCAATGAAGATGAACAAAACAAAGAGGGAGGGTTTGAAAACAAGTTTTCCTGCAGGAGAAGCCACAGGGAGCTATCTAGCGCTAAGACCCTTGCACGCACACACAGGGTGAAGAGCAGGTGCAGAGCTGCAGACGGTGTTTTACCGTGGAAGTGAACATGCTGCTGGACATGGAGTGGCCCTCATGAAAGAGCTACAAAAGAAAAACAGACACCAACACATCAGACAGCCACGACACAACAGGATGCAAACAAGGTTAAGTAACCCCACCTGTGCAAAGACAGTAACATGGAATAAGCTCAGGTAGTCAGGGAAAAACTGCCACAGCCCCTGGATTCTTGCAGTGCTGTGCTTCAGCTGACTTTGGGGCAGCTGCTGCCAATCCCGGGGTCATCACGAGGGAGACCCCACTGTGCCAGGAGCCTCCTTGGTTGTGCTGCAGCCACAAGCTTCCCATGCCACCCACTGAGCTCCAAGCATGGCCAAACTGCCACAATTTGAAATGTACGCAAAAGCTTCCCTGTTTCCCTATGACTCAGGGCTGGGAAAAAAACCCAAGTTCCCCATTTCCATTCCCCATTTGTTGTGATGTCCGCAGCTTCTCTTTACATGAGAAAGTCATCTTGCTGCAGAAAGCCTGGGGGCTGCCAAGTGGGTGGGCAGCACTAAACAAACAGCTGCAAGGCAAAATTTTGGTGGAAATGTGGATGCAGCACCTCAGACTTGCAGCATTTTTCTGTCACTGTCCACCCCAAGTCATGTCTCCTAATTAAGTGTTAACGGTTCAGATGCGGGCAAAGGCTTGATGTTCAGAGTCAAGAAACAACAGCAGGAAACAAGAGAGCTGCAGTTGCTCAACACCTGAAGTCTGGTGCAAAGAGATGTTTGTACAAGTACTTGTAACACAAAGTTGGTTCCTCCTCCACCGAAATGACATTAAATTAGTATCTAGTGAATTATTCAGAGAATGCAGTGAGACGTGGCAGGAAGCAGCCTGAATGAAAAGGTTAGAGGGAACAAAAATTAAAAAAGCCAACTCCTCCTCTGTGCCAAATACCAGGTTTCCATCTAATGCAAAAGCAGTGTAGGAAACACCTTTCCAAGCTCAACAAACCACGAAGCGTTCCAGCTTAGGCCCACCTCTGTATTTAAAACAAAATACTGCTGCCCCCTACTGCCTAAGCCCTCTTCCTGCCTGGGAAGGCCCTGAAGTCGGACACCGACCACATGAGCCCTGCTCGGGTCCAACCCCCAAAGTCACTTCAGGGCTGCTGGAAAGCAGGGGGGAGCATCCTCACAGCCACAGCCAACCAGGGGGCTTGGCCACCCTGATGCCCAGGCAGAGGCATGGCTCAAACACGGCGACCAGGTCTCGTGAGACAGACGCTGTGCGTTTATCGTGTCCCGTGAAGGACCACTAACTGATCTTTATCATCACCATCAAACGTTCCATGTCAAGACCATGCAGAAAAGCCACTCCTTTCTGAAGGACTATCAAGCAAATCTGTTTCATACAATCAAAGGAAAACATTCCGTACTTCCTCAGAAACTTACAGAAATGGCCTCAGATTGCATGAATCAGACTTGTTATCCTCTCAGAAGAGAGGGTCTTTTAAAAACATGTTTCTAATGTAGAATCACAGCATGGTTTGGGTCAGAAGGGACCTTTACAGATCCTCTAGTCCAAACCTCTGCCACGGTTAGGAACATCTTTCACTAGATGAGGTTGCTCCAAAGTCCAGTTCAGCCTGACCTCAAACATTCCTAATGATAAGGCATCCACCACTTCTCTGGGCAACGTGTTCCAGTGGCTCACCACCATCATCGTAAAAAATTTCTTCCTTATGTCCAAACCTACCCTCGTTCACTTTAAATCCACTGCCCCTTGTCCTGTCATAACAGGCTTTGGCAAAAAGTCTCCCTAGACCTCTCCAGGCTGAACAACCCAGGCTGAAGAAAATGAAGCTTTTCATTCTCATAGATGTATTTCACTTGATCACTACCTTCCTATTTATCTAGAGCGAAAGAAAATTACTAATGGAAACATTAAAAAAGAGAAATCAAAAACACTCATAACAAAACCATCAGTCACATTCATTATGAATATTTTTGAAGTACTTTCTATGATATTTGTCCATATGCTCAATTGCTGTGTACTTTAAAGCACTGAACTTAAATATATATATATTCTAGCAGTAGTCATCCTCCATTCCTGAAGAAACAAAACATGAAGAAAACAAACCAAGATTTATTTTCCAAGCGTATTTTTTCCAAAAGGCATGTGGACCATGTTAGGAACTTGTGCAGAGTACGAAAAGGAACACTGCATGAAAGCTGCACTTTGTACATCTGACCTTGCCTTGGCTAAAGATGATTCAAGGGCTGTTTTAAAGTTGATGCCATGAATGCATTAGAGTTTGTTCAAGTTCTTCCATATTCAGCATGTAAAACGAGAATAAAAAAGGAAGCACATTTTTGCAGGAAACATCCTCTTACTGCCTTCAATTTAGTGATCGGCTTCAAATCAAAGGATTTTTGGAAACTTCTGTCATTTACCAAGAATAAAACCTACATAACAGTTCCAGAACAACTGCATTTTCTGAGGACCATTGACAGAAAACCCTCACCTGCTTCATCTCACTCTTCAATTTAGTAATACCACTTCTTTCTGATTTGGTTGCTCCAGAATGCCCCATTTCATGAATAGAAATTGCTGGGCTAGATGAAGAGGAATCTACAGGTCGTACTAAAAGAAGCAAATGGACATTTAAATAATTCTAGGGGTAGAAAAACAGATGAGATTATATCTAGAAGTTAAAGATAAACATATATCCTTTCAGAAGTGTACAATACTCTTGGTGACAGCGTCCTTTCAAATCATATCAATAGCTGAAACCCGATTGCATCAAGTAAGGGGTCGAGATCCATACTTGGATATCAGGACCTGATTTTTCCAAGACACTGAGCAATTATAGCTTCAAAAGACACCAGAGTTGCAATGAGTCTGTGTGGGTCTAAGAATGAACCCAGGAGACAGCTGATGTGCCGGTCGGGAACATCTGGGGATCACAGACATGCTCCTTGAAGGCAGGTTAGATGTGACCTTTTTATGGTTTTCATTCTGGTCACATAAAATTTCTCCAATATGAAAGTTTGCCTTTGTATCACTGAAAACTTGATACAATCTTATTTCAGTACAGGACAGCTTCCATTATAGTTGTCTTGTTTATTCCATGGCAGACATACACATGTACGGCCACCCATGATTAAAACATTACCTATACCTCTATTTTATGTGCCAAGAGAGTAAATTACTATTTATAAGACAATCTAACTATATATTTATAGTTCTCAATTAACATATAGAAGTACCCAAGTGGACAACTTACAGCTTCTTTCCACTCCAAACTCTTTTCCACTGAGAATATGGTGTAGGAGATTTTTCATATCAAAAGGGCTTAGATTCATCAAACTCTCTGAAGCTTCTTCACCTAGTTTAAAAAAAAAAAAAAAAAAAAAACAAAACCAAACATCACTATAGGTGGCTTTATAGCTTGTTTTCCTAAGTAAACTGCTGATTGACTGAAGTTCAGTCACATTTACTTTTGTGACTAATGCTTCCTTTAAAAAATTAGTAAGTAGAGTCACATTTAAAAGAAAATATATTTCAGGACTAAACAACAAACACTGCATGGAAACAACACTATTTGCATTAGTGAATATTAAGCCGCAGCTTGTGCGAAACCTCACTGAAGCTGATGAGAAAGCAGTTGCTCCTTTGTAGGGCAAGATCACTTGGATCTTGGCATTACAGGCATCTCCCAACAGCAGATGGCATGTAGATCTAAATTACAGAGCCAAAGTTGTTCCATAAAGAAATGCAGACACGTGGAAGGCTTGCGTTTTGATTAAAGGATCAGGCTTTTAAGTGAGAGAGGGAAAAAGCACACATACACAGACTAATCTCCCACAGGAGAACACGGAAAAGGCAGCAATGAAGCTGAGTGCAGTGTACAAAGCAGATGGCATTTAAGGCTAAGGAATAACGAAAGGGACCCCAGGAAAGAGAGGCTTTTCACTGTGAACAAAGCAACTTCTGCTATTTGGCTACAGGTTTAGCGGAAAGAGGGCTTTCTGTACACTCTTATACAGAAACAGAATTATGGCAGAAAATTACTTGGCTCCTTTCGTCAACTTCTAAGGGAGAAACGTGCTACCCCCCAGTGGCAGCCTCTCAAGTTAGAGAGCAGCAGTATCCAAAGTGGGGTCCATCTAACCAGCTACGAGGGACTCCCAGTTCACTCCACGAAGGAGAAAACTAGGGAGACCACAAAATATGCTTCCACAAAGTTATCCTCCTTTAGGGTGTGCTAGGGCATTAGAAAGGGTGGCAAGACCTGAGCCACAAAAACATGGCCCAGATCATGCTCCTAAGTGTCAGCATTTGACAATATATTTGTCACATCAACTTGATTACTTTTCATGACTGCTCCTTTTTAGACTTCTGACCCCTTTCAATGGGGAAAATTCTTCAGTGATTTTTCAAATCTCTCTTCAGTCATGATTTCTCTCTAGTTTCACTTTTATCTTCCAAAATCAGTTTTTAAGTATTTTTGCCTTGCACCATTCGTTTGTTACTTACTTCTTGGGTTTTTGTAGGGCATATGCCATATCTTGGGGCCCTGTAAGATTTTTATTTTGTTTTACTGACCTCCTGGCAAAATAACATATCGTTAGCTGAAATCTAAACAGCAAATATTTTTCAACTAAACACATTGAAAGGGAGAAGGCTTACACATAAAAGGAAGATCAAAAGTTACTTCGAATAAAAACTACCAGAACTATGAATTAAGGCTCAAATATTCAAAAGATACCTAGGGTCCTAATTCTCATTGACTTTGGTGGCATTGGGTCCCTGAATACACACATGTGCAATTTGATGACCTGGACTTCAAACACTCACTGAAAGTCAGGGGACTTAAGTATTCAATATCCACTTCAGTTCGAGTAACTGGGAGATTAGGGGACAGAAGTCTTTCATTAAGTCAATATTATAAGTTATTTTCAAAGTTTGTAACTGCGTATGCTGAATGAAGACGTTAATAAAACAATTTAACACATACAAAAGAAAAATCAAGCACTGAGGTGAAATAAAGCCATAAGTACCCTTATGATAAAATTGGTCTTACCTGAGCATTTCAGACTCCGAGCCAGCTCAGTGGCCATCACCTGAATGATCAGACCAATGCGGAGCCGGAGCATCTCCACAAAAAGACTAGGCTGTGACCGGACGTACATCGCCAAGTACATAATTATTTCCTGTAAGGACAAATCCATAAGGGCACCCATTTAGAGTGGGTCCTCGTGGCCTTCCCAGTCACAGAGCAAACACTGGTGCCATACTGGGCACAGGTGAAAGAACCCTTTTCACACGTGCTGCATACCTGCGTCAGGACTGCAATACTGATGTCTTGGCCGCTGGCTTCATAAATAAGATCTGCAAGCTCCTCAGGTGGCAGCGGGCTGCAGGAAGGCAAACCACAGTTAGCAGTGACTTGGGCACCTGCTGTTAACCTCCTGAACAAGCACTGGAACAAAGTCCCCCAGAAACATCTTTACACTGCAAAGGTACCTACAATTCTGCCTGGGTGGCTGCAATTTCTTCTGAAGGCAAGGAATAAGTTTTAAAACCAGAAAATAGCAGCAGAATGGTACTGGCAGGAAGATGAAGGGCAGGCTGCTTCTGTAACTGAGGCAGAGCTCTAACTTACGCGGTAATGATTTTCTCGCGGGGTTCTGGTGGCAGGCCCACTGTAAGTTGCTTGTGGTGTGACAGAAGGTCTGTGCATGCCTATCATAATGGGACACAGAAAGCAAGAGACGTCTCTCTGAGTCATGTGGAATTGATGCAGCTTTTCATTCCCAGAAATGAAGCATTTCTTTAACAACTTTTAAGTGCATTTCTATTAATTACCAGACATGCAGATTTAGCAGAATGCTGTTAACCACTTGCCAAAGATCCCCTGAGGTCAACAGGGCTATGAGAGTCTGCCCAGGCTGACAGCCTGCTCCCCTGCTCAGTGAAGTCAGCAGCATAATGATTAGGGACTCCAGTGGGGCTGGCAGATCAATAAATGACTTTATCCAAAGATAAACGTTTGTTCTTTATTAAGATAAAACCCCATTTTTAATCAATTAAAACCTTGGCAGTACTAGCTAAAAAAAATCCTGCATATTAATATATCACTTAAAACAAACAAACAGGGAACATAATCACATTCCTGAATTAGGCACCCTGATACATTCTGAAATAGGTGCTCCCCCAGTACCACAGAGGTAGAGTACCACTCTTATACCAACCTGTTAAAAGCGGGTGTTCAGTTTACCTGTTCTTGCATCCTGAATCAAAGATGTTCCTCTGAATTTGAAGAGTCTATTTTCCCTCCCTTAACATGGAACAAAAGAGATCATATCTACTCTCACCCTCCTTAATTCTTTGTCAGTATCTTCTCAATTTAACATACACTGCTTTCTATGAGCTATGGAGCTATGAGCTATGAGCTATGGACTGCTTGTCCATCATGTCATGAGGATGGAAAAGCTTATAGGCGTAATGAAGGCCTTACCATGCAGGGCAATGATCACAAACCGCTCTCCGCAGATATGACTGTCACTAAAATAGGGCATCCTAGGTGTGACAGTCAAAGCTTTGAAAATCGCCAGGAATTAGGGAAAGAGCTCTTCAGAAATATGCAGGGATAAGTAGGAAATTAAACAAATACTTTAGAGTACTTGAGAGGACACATTTCTGTAATGTTCAGAATCAAATCTGTACCCTTCAATACTCATTCAATAGTCCCAGATGCTTTAATGCCTCTGAACATCCACGTACACGGCAGACTGCCCAGTGGGATGGAAATCAGCAGAACACATTTTCACATCATCGCTAACACCTTGACATACTGATGCTTCAAAAGTGTTCACACTATCACAATAGCAATAGACAAGTACAGCTTTCAAAGCGTGTAATTAAGCTTCTCCAATTAACAGAGATGGAATGAAGCCTTCACAATCACTTACAGTGTGACATTCTCAGTCCATGCCAATATTAGCACAGTTTGCAGTACAGATGAAAGGTAAAGATGCCGTAAGTAAGGTTTTAGACCAGAAAAGCAACCAATGTTTACTGAAAAATCCTGCACTATGTACGTTGTGAAGTAAGATCAGAAGAAGGGTAAGCACAAGCCCCACTGGGAAACTGGTGGTTTTCTCTTGTTTCCAGGCAGGAAACTGAAACACATTATTTATATTTCATACCTCAGCCAGGACTTCCACTCTCTTCTTGAGTACACCAGAAATGTAACGGATTAAGCCCCATTCTTGATTGAGGCCTGCCTTTCTGTAGAGCTCGTTGAGTAGGCAATGAACAGTGACACCATACTGTCCATCCAACTCTGTGTCCCAGTCAGCGCCTCTGCCAGAAAAGACACAGAAGGTAACTGTCATCAGATAAAATGCTACACTGCTTAACCCTACCACACAACAAGCCACCTGATTTTGATAGCACTGTTCCTTTTGGTGACAGAATTAAGTAGAACATGTGGGCCTTCACCAGAGATCAGTTATATGTGGACAAAACCCTCTTGATACAGGAACTTTCATATCAGCTTGAGCACTCACTTAGCCACGATCCTGTAACTTCAAAGCAACCACCCAAGGGATTTCCCAACGGACTTTAAATTGAGCGTGCACGCAGACAGTTTGCTGAAGGAACGCTCTATGTGGTGCTTTTTCAGAGCAGAATTCAGCAATGTCTTCAGCTGAAGACTGCACCCATTTTTCAGATGCTTCAGGGGGCTCTAAGCTTTTTGCCCTATGTTTTTCTTGCCTATTAACTAAGCTTCCGCACTGCATGTCCACGACTGAAAAAGCAAAGGAGATTTCTGTTCCCCTCTTGGTTTTGAAACTCACTGCATTATGGCTTCTTGTTGACAATGTTTTGAAGTGTCACGGAATGACCCTTCAACTCCTGATAGAGGAACAGAGTCCACCAGAAATCCACTCGCCTGCCCAACAGAGACTTCCAAGTGAAACAAGTCAGGAACAGGAAATGAAGGATGTTACAGGCAATTAAACAACAAAACTGCATTTTTTTTCAGGATTTCTTTGCTCTTTAAGAGAGGCTGCTAAACATTCTGCATGGGAAAACAATAAGATCAAAGAAGAGGCCCTCACAGAAGAAAGACTAAAATAAATTAAAAAAAAAAAAATACAATCTCTGTAGCAGTAAGGAAGACCATCTGTGATTAACACATGCTTGTCACCCAAAGCTAATGTCCTGTCAGATTCCAGCAGTGTTCTCCTGTATAGGAAACAAAGCCCAATAAATGCACTCCAGAAGATAATTAAATTGGTTTGTATTTGCATTTTCTTCCCAAACCTATTTAATGAGCAGCTGTTTACTAACCCCAGCAGCTCAGCTTAAACTGTTTCCAAGGATGTGTTGAAGAGCACTGACTTTTAGCCAAGAATGCACTTAAGCATGCAGAGGGATGAGAGGAAAAAATAGTGACTACTCATTAAAATTGCTCTTTGCTTTTAGTTAGAAAATGAAAAGATGAAGTTTCCCTCCACTTCCCTTCTTACGTATAAAAATCACACCAAATCTTTATGAACTTAACAGAGTGCCACAAATATAGCAACATATGTTCATTCATGTAAAGGACTTGTGCATTTTGCTTGTGAATCTTGGAGCCTGTATGTATTCGCAGTTGTGTGCCAATCAACTCCAAAATCTGCACAAGCATTTTTTGTATCCAAACTATTTATGTAATCAAGCAAACTGAAAATATTCCTGTTAAAGCACAAAATATTTTACCGTCTCCCCTCAAAACACAACCCTGAACAGTGGAAAGCTTTTGCACAGCAACGATCAGATAGTTGTGACCAACTATAAACATGCTGAAGTTTATACTCAGGTAACTCACTTTAGTATATGCAAGATATATAAAATATCTGCTTGATCATGGAGCGTTGGGCATTCCTTCAGCTGCTCAACAAGTCTTCTGCAATCCAAATCACCATGAGCATCTTTAGGTAAGTGCAAAACATTTTCAGAGTCCTGGTAACAAAGACAGATGGAAAAAAAAAAAAAAATCAAAGAAGTTATCTTGAAAAATTAGCAGATCAAATTCAAACTGTAACCTCCCATTACAGAATACAACAGACAAGCAACATAACTCTGCATTTGAAATATAGACATATCATGTAGTTCTCGTCAGACTACTACAGACATAAAAAGCAGACCTGTCCCCGGAAACACAGCACCTGAAACAGAACTTTGTCTCTAGTTTCAGTTCGATCAACAAGGAAAACAATTTTTTTTGACAAAACAAAAAAATATTTTGTAAAAGAAGGAAACCAAATTATTTGCACGCTCTTCCTGTTATATACTGTTACTTGGAAAGAGAAAAGCAGAAGGATGCTACCTTTTTTTAGTTGAAATCATTTAGAGCTTTTTGAGTTCCATCTCTAACCTGTATACATGTGGTCCTTTATGGATGCAGATGCTGCTATCATAAATGTTCCATGCTTATGCAACTAACATTAACTAATCAGATGACGCGATCCTGTGGCAAGTTCTTAGATGAAGAGAAGTTTTGTTTAATAAGCTATTCAGCAATTTATATGGTCCTAAAATACAATTTCCACAAACAGAACCTATAGAGCAGAATCCTTCAAGAGGCTGGATACAAATCTCCTGTAACCATTCCCAGAAGCTGCTGCTCACATATACTAAGATAAAACAAGAGCCCAGCACGACCTCATCTTTGTGGCTTGCAGTGGGATTTGGCTGATGCCTTAAGGACATCTGTCCTTTCACACACTCCCCTCCTGCCCAAACACTACTATGAGTAGCATTTCTTGGAGAACATTTCTAAATGCCGTAAACATCCCATCCTTCCATTTTTGTGTTCAGATAGAACTAAAGACAATGACTTAACCGTTGCCCTTTAAAAATAAGCACCTATTACATTATTTTTGTTTCGCACACACAATTAAATTTTTTCTATTTGATCATGTCTATTTAACAAAAAAAAACCCCACATCAATTCCAAAACAAGGCAGTATCTATCCTGTGCCTCAGGCAGAATGGCTTGTCGGTGAAGGAAAATGGTAACTAGCACAGGGTTTGGCTGGGAAACACTGGAAAAGCCACAATATTGAGTTCTGAAAATAGAAACAGCATAAAAATTCCCACAGCTTACCTTTTTCTCAAAGAAATGTGGATTATCAACAAGATTCAGAGACTTCCGATGTGTGTTCAGAACTTTAGTGGGAAGAGACATAGACACAGCTGGAAAGCCACAAGAGAAAAAAAAAAAGTCTACTTCAGTAACGTGAAAATTGAAAACACCTGCATGAAGCAACTATACTAGGTAAAAACAACAGAAATACTCCTAGGAGTCAAAATACAGAGGCAAAGTTTCTGAGATGCTGCGCGTGGAGCTCAGAGACAAGCTCACACTCTGAACCTTATCTTCTTTGTAGGCTTTTGCCAAGGGATTCTGAGATCAGCATGCCAAAGGCTCAGGTGCTACATGCTCAACCGATACCTCTTACAACAGTCCATGCTTCAGAAATCCTGCAGCCCAATGACCTAAACTTGCTAAGTGTTTTAAACATTTTAACAGGAAGTATATGGATAAAATGGTCTAACTGGTAAGATATCATAATTAAAAGTGATAATGGTAAATGCAGGCTAATGCTCTGTTAACTTCGTATGTCAAATTTCATAGAGGATCAGACGATGTCTAACAGAAAAGCTTGAAAGTTATTAATACAAAATGAAATAAAGGGAAGTCTTCCCTTAACTAGAGCACTGAACACTACATACCTACATATAAAACATTGCTTATGTTGGAATCTATTTACAAATTCAGTCAAAGCATTATTTTGGTGTAAATCCTCCAGTCTATTAGAAATATAGCATAATTAGTAATACTGTCCTCCCTCTCTACTCCATTTGCTCTTACAAATTTAGAAAGTGCATGTGCATACTTACGTTTTTCTGGCATTGAAACATTTCATTTCACCACAACTTTACTAAAGTAAGAAAGTACATTTTGTCTGCCTTTGTTTATAAAAAAAGACCAAAAAAATTAATTCACTGACTCACTCTAAAATTCTATCCAACTAAAAAGCTGCACCAGTTTCCATAACATTAATTTTGATTAAATTTTACATTTCATAGTAGGTTTTCTGTGTACACACCAAGGATACTGTGGGAACACTACAGGAACAACTTTGCACTCATTCTTATTTCTTGATAACTACAACATACTTGTGTCACTAGTTCTTTTTAAAATGCAGAATTTCGAAACACTTTAACTTACCCCTTTTAGCACCCAAACCAGGTTTTCTCTTATTATCACTAACTAAGCAAAAGGGAGAAATACCTGGAACCTCCAAGCCCTTTGTTTTGGCCATTATTGACAGTATCTCTTTTGTGGAATGGTTTGCACTGAACACAGGTGGTTGATTCGCAGCCTTTGAAGTTGGAGGCAGGTATGACTTCAGTGCTGTACTCTGCAGGACATCATTTATGTACTGATCCAGCTCATCCTGGCTTTCTAGTGTGACAAACATAAAAGAAAAGGTTTATTAAAGGTAAAACCATAATTTATCAGTACTTTCTTTTTCAAACACACCACTCTGTTCTTGCTGATACAGAAGGGCACACAAAAATGCAGTAATATCATACGCAAGATATTTTTAAGCGGAACAAGTTAGAAAGAGAAAAAATCTAATTGGTTTTTGAGACTTTGAAAACAGTTATATTAAGAAGCTGGTTTTCCCTTTGAAGGAAACAAAAGGGTTTTTATCTTGCTAGCAGTCCACAGATCAATTCTTCCACACAAACTCTTGTCTATGACTCCTTACGGTCTCTTC
The DNA here is from genome assembly GCA_009806455.1 of Tetrax tetrax. Classification (NCBI taxonomy): domain Eukaryota; kingdom Metazoa; phylum Chordata; class Aves; order Otidiformes; family Otididae; genus Tetrax; species Tetrax tetrax. The sequence continues at coordinate 314,985 of WHYT01017192.1, read as the reverse complement.
CTTCATCTAGGCTCTTCCACCCTACACATCCCCCCTCCCCCCCATCTGCTGACTCTTCAGACTCAGCTTTACAGCAGCAGTTACTCGTCAATGCCATACTACAAACATGGAAAGAATACTTGAATGACTATCAACTGTACACAAAATAGACTCTGTATTGTAGGTAAACCTAAGCTCTGCTGGTAGAACTTGACAGAAAAAAAAATGTTAAACGAAAAAAACACTACCTTTTTCACAGAAGTCTGCTGGATAGCCTCCATATTCACTGTCAGGACTACTTCGGCCTTCACTAGGGTCATCAAATAGTTTTATGTCACAGTCTGGATCCAGGAAGCTCAGATATGTATGAAAAGAGGTGGTAAGAAATTCTGATAGCTTGCCTATCTTCACCCTGCAAACAGGAATGCATGCCAGAAAGCATTAACATCCTCTATTTTGATAGTGATTAATGCTCACTGAGCTTTCAACAACTCCTCCAAAATGTGAGACCTACTGTCAAATCCACCTTTCATAACTACAAAGCAGCAGATAACTGATACTGAGAAAAACAAATGCAAAACAATAGTTGCAGACCCAGCTGGGTACTTACTGCTCTAGCTACTACTTGAACTTAACTGTGTTATGGTAACACCCACAGGCCTAACTCAAAGCCTAATTGTGCAGGGTGCTGTATGTTTATATGAAGAGAGACCCTGAACAAAGACCTAAACTCAACGGATAACGCACGAGAAACTAGGGTGAGAAGTTCCCATGAGCAGCAGTATCTTTTCACAGGACTTCAGAGATACTAAACAACAGAAAGCACATCTGATTGTGAGAGGAAGATACTGATTGAGAGGGCAAGCAGAGGGAGATTAGGGAGGTACTGTGGCATCATATTAAATTGCTTTTATACGTAGATGAATGGAACACGAGCTTCTTGCAAGTGTTATGTGTAATCCATGTTTAAAACATGTCCAATAACTGTGAGATAATTATTTCTTAAGAACAGAAGCCCAGCCAAGGCCAAGTTTTTGTATTTCCAAAGGCTTGATATTCATTTTTCCTTATCCATTAATGGCAGTCAGAGATGATACACCTCTTGGTAGACAGATCTTTCCCATTGCATCTGAGGTCCAGCTACCATCTGATTGCCACATAATAACTAAAGCTGAATCCTCTCTCTCTGCAGAGTTCTAGTACAAGGTTAGTGCATTATCACGAGTCCAAAATCGAGGCTTCTACAGGATTTAATTTAAAAATAATGGAGAGAATCATTTGGGGGTTCAGACATTACCTTGCACCTCCAAAATAACCATCCTCTAATTTCCTTATGGTGGCAAGAACTGCTGGATGAATGTCAGTACCATCATCAACTAAAAAAGAATAAAGGAAGAGTTGCAGCTTACCAACACGTTCAACACTATCATGTCCAAATAAACTGTATTACTGGGTGGTCACTACAAAGTAAATCAGAAAAATTTCAAATACAACTGCTATCAATACTAGCTTATTCAAAAAGCCTCAGACAAAAAGGCAAACAAAAAACAACCCCAAGACAAGTTCCAAAGAGATTTCTCAAAACCAAAACCAACCCACTCAAGCCAAGTTCCAAAGGGATTTCTATGAAATTTATTTGGACAAAAATAGTATAGAGATGATGGGGAGATGCAAGGATATAAAGGGGGGATAAAATCAAAATGAAATATTACCATGTCATCCAAATTCAGCATATACTTGAGAAAGTTAAACTGTACTTTGATGTTAAAATTCAGATGTTGAAACAGTCATGCCACCTGTCTCCTCGCAAACGGACTTCCATCCCGCTCCCCTGCAGTAATCTACTCTGCTTGAAACCAAGAAATGTAAGTTTACCAAGCATTGTATGGGTGATGGGAAATGTCAGAGTTGGTCTCCCTGTCATCCTCCAACAAGAAGTGAGGTAAGCCAACTCTGTCTTGAGCATCTCCACAATCATTTGATTGTCTAGAGCCAGATAGAAGTGATGCTGGTCAGTAAACTAGAGAACAGAGAAACATGGCATATCAGTAGCTGTCAGTGCTTTCCTCATTTTTTCCATTTCCTCCCTTAAATTCACAAAAGCCACATGAGCTATTCTTGACCACAACACAGACTGTGTGAATTAACCTAACAAGGCCTGCAACTTCAAAAAAGAACTGCAACTCCATGCTTGTGCAGAGTCCATTTTATTACCCTTGTAGGCAGACCATGAAAGAAATAAGTCATACAAATAAAAAGTTAGAACCTTCCCCATGATGCACGATGAATTCCAGTGACCTATGATCTGGAAGATGGGAGTACCCTATATGTGGAAGAAAAATTAACAACAGCTACAAAAACAATAATAGGCTTAAGTGCATGCTGGGGATGGGGAATTAGTAACTCTGTGTCTCTTGGGAACAACCTGAAAGTCAAGCAGAACACAGAAAAGCTGGCACTTACTGTGGACAAGATGTACATTAAATGTACAATGGTAAAGTGTGCTATTCCCACTACAGAGGAAAGCCAAGAACCACAGTAGAGAGACTATCATGGCTATTTCAGGAGCTGTAAACCAAAAAAGCTGGACGAACAATGGAATGTATGTCAAAGCTGCCACAACAAAAGTTAAGGAAGCACATAAGACTTGAGGAGGGGTGGAAAAACGAGGCTGGGATGTAAAATAAACATCAATTACTAAGACACATAATGGTCAAGGAGAAAACATCCTGTAAATGTACCAGAAGTAACAGAAAAAAAGAAACTGTAGGTCTGTTCATAAAGAAAGAAAGGAGGTAGGAAGAGAGGATACAGACAAGCTGAAGCATTCAATGCTGGTTTTACTGACAGAAGAAAACTAGTGAATTACGACCTCTAATACTACTTTTAATGAAGCGACACGTCTCCAGCCTGAGTATGGGAAGAAAATGTCAAAGAGCACGTAAATTCAAGCTGGCAAACTCCAGAGAAATTACTTCACAGAACTTAAGGAACTAGCCAAAGCAATCACTGAGCCACTTGCAATTAGTTTTGATAATTCAGGAAGAACAAGTCCCAGAAATCCAGAGAGAAGCAAACACACTGCCCGTCTTTAAAAAGGAAGAGCCAGGATACGACACACAAATAAAAGGAAGAGCCAGGAGAAGACAGAAAAATCGAGCCAATTTCAGTGCCTAAAAGCACAGGAAAACAAAGTCAATTAGAGAATGCCAAGATAATTATAAAATTATTAAGCAAGATGGACAAACAGTCGTATCAAAACCCAATCTCAGCAAATCAGTCCAATTTCCTTCTTTGAAAGCAACTAGATAGTAGGTACAAAGTGGCTGACATCTCTCAACTTTTGCATATTTTCACACTAGTGAGCTGAAGAAAAAACACCTGGGGAGGTAGAACTGCTTCAAAAATTGTCCTCAAAAGGCAGTTATTAAACATTTTTTCAGAATAAGAGGGTACCCCAATGGGGTCAGCCTTTGCCCCACACCTAATCAATGTTTTCATTAGAGAACAGGATGAAATACAAACAACAAAACCACAACATTTTTGGCATTACTCAAGATCAACACAGATGAGTTAATGGCTAACCTTAGGAAGGTGAAATTAAACATTAATTCCATCACCCCCCCCAAAAAAAAAAAAAAAAAAAAAAAAAAAAAAAAAAAAA
>WHYT01017192.1:292755-311322 GCA_009806455.1 Tetrax tetrax | reverse complement strand
TAAGTGTACAGGAGTGTGTCGTATTTCATTAAATGTGTAAGTAAGATCCATTAATTCTGGGAGAATCTAAACTTCCAGCTATATTGAAAAAGGCACTAAACAGAAAACACAAACAGAAAAACCCTCTCTCAGCGCTACTGACCCTTTCAACAACATAATGAAAATATTACATCCTAGTCCCTCAGCTGTTATAGTACTTGGCATGCTTATGTGAAACTAAATTTTCCATCAAAGCCATCAGTAGGATGGCTTTGATGTCACATTAAGTGACCTATTTCTGGATAAACTACTTCATTAGCTAGAACGTTAGTTTGGGCAGAGATCAGTAATGACTTTTTATGTTGGACTAGATGACCTTTAAAGGTCCCTTTCAATCCAAACTATTCTATGATTCTCTTGAAGCTAAGTGCTTCACTAACGATTAGCCATTAAGTAAGCAGTGATTTCCCTGCCAACTTTACATGCTCACCTGAGGGGTAAAAGCAAATATTTGATTTCTTATCACGTACAGCTTGGAGGTGCCTAACACTCCAATGTGTCGGTGTGGTCGTCCACTTAATTTCATGTTCTTGTTCCGGCCTGTAAAGAAAAGAAAAGAAAAAAAGTCTCACCTAACACTTCCTGTGTGGTTTTCCACAACAATCATTTTAGACAAGCAGATCTACTTCATTCGTGTCAGCAAGGCAGAAGCCAGATAACAGAGTGAGATGCTACAGACTGGTCTGTTTTGTAGCAACCACCAATATAATAGCTAGAGTTCTTCAAAGGCTTGATTACAAATAAAAAATTTGTCTTCACTGACCATGGGATTGCATCTTTTTAATTATAGTCATTGCTCAGCACCCAAAGCTTCTCCACCAAGAAGGACAGGAGCCTTTCAAAAACAACACCATCAACATACAACAGAAATTGCAGTACTTTCCTGTAGAACCTTAAAAATTCTCGCCCACAGAAGGCTAAATCCAAATACAAAGTTCATCAAATACAAAGACAGATCTACGTTCTTTTCATCAGGCTAATAAGCTCTGTTTTTCTCAGTAGAGCTTATCGGTGAATGATCTGCATTGCACCTCTTGCTCCAGCAGCCAGGAGCTGACTTGAATTTGTCTGATAAGGAATATGAGCCAAACAACAATGCGCCTGAAAAAATACCACTGTGAACATTCCCAAAGAAGTCACTGTTAAAAACAATACAGCAATGTGTCAAATCATCCTACTCATCCTCACTAATGAAAGAAAGTTATTATGAATTACTATGTTAGCTTCAGAAAAGCCCTGAGAATGTTTCACTTGTTAGAAGTTCTTTGTGATAAAAAGATAAATTCTTTCCCAAAAATGGCACAGGCAATTTCTTTTCTCCATGTAAAGGACACACTTCCTAAGACATTTGAAGGTCCCGTTACTTTGGGTGCTTCCAAAAAACTTCTTGTTAAAACAAACAAAAAACCCAACAAAAATCACCACCGCAAGAACAAACCCCTTTACTAAAGCCAGTTTCTCTGTGGAAGCAGTTCCTGCAGGACAAAAGAGTCAGTTCTTGCCTAACTCCAAGGGTACAGGGAAACTTGTATTTTGGTCACCTTTTCTAATGAGGCAGTTTTTTTTTTTCCTGTTGGAATTCCTTATTTAAGACTGAAGTTCTAATTTCATTAAGCTTCTTTGCACAAACATGTTTTTTAAAATCAAATAAATGTATTTAAATAAAAGAAATTAAATCAAATAAATTTAGACAATTGTGAAGTAAGAAAAACAAAAACTAAACCACCACCTTTAAATATATCTTGCACAGCAGTAGAGAACGGCTTCCATGTTCAAACACCTACCCAGCATGGTGTAGAGGTTACTCAGGATGCGAGCTGGTTGCACTCTGAGCGGATGGATATCAGCAATGCTCTGAACATTGATTCCATGGTCTTGCAAGAGATTCTTAATTTGATTAGATTCTGCCAAAACAGTTACTGCATAACAGAAAACAAAAACACTAGTAAGAACCAAAGTTATTCTCTTTTTAACTGACTGTCTCTACTCTCACCTCTCAACTACCACATAGTTGACTAAAAATACACAAAGGCCTCACTTCTTTCTTAATTTATGAGCCCATGAGATCAAAGGGCATTGTAAGAGGGTGTCAGACAGCTCTGGCTCTCTGCTTCTCAGTACATCTTGCCATTCCTGTCCACTTTGGATCACAGGGTAATTCAAGTTGGAAGAGTCCTCCCAAGGTCTCTACTCCAACCTCCTGCTCAAATCGGGGTCGGCTCTGAGGTTAGACCAGGTTCTTTAAGGCTTTGTCAGTTTCTTCTGATCTCTTTCAGTACCACTGGTTTGGATCATGCAGTCTCTTTCCGCAGATGGAACATTTCCCCCAACTTGAAAATCTTCATTGTTTTAATACATATCTATACATACATGTTTTTATAACAACACAGCCACGTCAACAGGGAACAGATGTTGTTACCTGTATAGCAAGAAATGTTACAGAGGCCATAAAATGGTAGAGGTAGGAAAAAAAAGTCCACAAATCAGAGGAATTCACAATCCAGGCCTTGATCCAACCTCTTGTCCTGCTTGAGATTTCACCCATGTTAGGTGGCTTATTGGTTTGCGACTAATAATTCAGTATTCTTCTTTGTATTATAAATACTTGTCAAAGAACGATAAAAATAAGCAAGCATTTATACTTCTACTAGAAATTAAGCACTTCAGAACAGCAAAATGCCACCCCCGTGAGACATCAAAAGGGGGTAAACAAGCACGTGCCCACCCAGATTGTTCAAAAAGCTCCCTCACCTTGTACCACAACATCAGGTGTAAATCCAGTGGAAAATCTCCTGTTTAAGGGATCAATTTCACCTGCAGCAAGAAATCCCTAGAATAAATGCAGAAGAAAGAAGAAAGAAAAGAAACAAAAATTAAGTAAAAGGTTTCTGATGACATCTAGAAGAAATCTTAACCAATTTTTATATTTTATCAGGACAGCGAGACTGAAAACCTGGTTTCTTTACCCCATCCACTAAGTAGTACATTCACTAAAAACCATGGCTGCGATATGTTTTTGGAACCACAAAGAAGAAAATGGTTATGACTGACATACTCTGCGTGTCCGTATTTCCTATTTTAGAGTTGCAGCAACTGACACAATTTTGCCCGGCCAGTGATTTTATTTTGTAGCTTCACAGAGATATTAAGTGGTTCCTTTAACGACTCCATGGCTAATATGGGACAACTCCATAGGCATCTTGTGCCACAGAGTAAGGCATAGCCTAGTGGACCTGAAACAGTGCTAAATTCTAGCTCTAGGGCAGCCAAGTCAGCCTGCGTGTAGTCCTCTAGCCTAATCATATATCCAATCCATCTGACAACTTATCCAGCTTGATTAGAAACAGACAATTGCACATCTATATACCAAAAAAACCTCCTTAAAGGTCAGAGTCACCCCTTCATGGTTCATGTGCATGTTTCTACTGGAAAACTCATTGTTCCCTACCTGCCAACCAAATTGTACTTAAAACCCAAGCCATCTCAAAATGAAATACAAGCCCACCTACTGTACAAGAAACAAAGCCCACCTACTGTACAAGAAACAATTACCTCTGCTAATAGGCAGCTAAGGACGTACAATGACTGGCCCCAAAGATGAGGCAACTTTCCCACTGGCACACGGTCCACTGAGTGAGGATTTTCATATTCCTCATCGACCTGAAAACAAATGCATAAGCAAGAAAAATTACCCTAAAGTTGTGAAGAACAATCAATAACATGGAAGGATTTGAAAAAATGTATCTGTCATCTGCCCTTTCTAACTTGCCCTTATTACTGACATCGAGATCTCTTGGTTTTACTTTTAAGGCTGCACATTTTCCGGGACAAGAACTGTACCTCCTTTTTGTACACCACCTCCTTCTTTGAAACTGAGGTTGATTGGGGACTCTGCACGCAATTATAGCTTTGGTGTTAGCACCTCCCCTTTCTTCTCACCATGCCTTTGCTGCCTTCGCTCTGGGCAGCTTTTAGGTTATTGTGTGTCTGCTTTCCAACTCCTTGCAAAAGAACAGTTGAACTTCACTGAGGTCTACCTAACTTCCTGAAGTAAAGGTGCCAGGCTAGCATCTAGCCAAAGAGAAAATGAAGGCTATTCCACCTCTCCTGTGTTAGTAAGAACAGTCAATGGAAAAATTAAAGAGTAGATTCTTCCTGAATTAGAAAAACTACCTTGGTTTTGCAGTATACAGATCTATTGAATGCGAGGGAAAAGCCCTCCTAGATAACACTGTTACTGTAGTAATTTTAAAATTTATAAATGACAGGCAAAATCTACCCTGTCCATTTGGCATGTTCATCAGATCATCAGTATATCAAAATTCACAAGAAGGCTCTGAACTCTTGCACCCTTGTTCCCAGTAGGAAGGCAATTCAGAATTTCCACCTCAGATCTGTGAGCAAAACATCAGCTTTCGACACTCCCTGCCCAAACTCAGACCAGCGCAGGAGGCTCCCCACCCTTAGTGAGGGAGGGCTGAGAAGTCTGAAGTGGGAGAAGTTGGCAGGGAGGGATACAAAGCATACATATAAATACATACAAATAGCATGGAAGAGCACATAAGCTCATTTGAATTTCTGTCACAATAGGAGAATCAGGTAAACAGTACAATAAAGATGGAGGAAAAGAAAAAACACAAATAAAATAAACAAAAAACCCAGCCTAAACCCTAATCCCTCTGAAACCTGTTCTCTCTTGCATACAAACTCTGGAAAAGAAAAAGCACAACCAATCAATAGACCACACAGGCAATACAGTCTATGCTTTATTTCTTCTGTGAGCTTCTATTCCTTAGTGAGCGTCAGTACTCCTTAAATATATGTCTTGCAATGAGGATTTAAAACTTTAGAACTACTCTAATATTTCCATTAGAGTCCAGATTCCCAAATAAAAAATGTGACCACTCCAAAGCATAAAGTTTACCTTTTTTCAGTGACAGCCGTGAAAAGTCTCTCACTTTTTAAATAATGTAGTCTTTTTTTTTTTATTGTTGGTTTATATGTATCAGCTACAGGAAAACTATAAAACCAATATTCATCTTGAAATCTACACTTTGCATACTGAAGCGGATGCTGCATTTCCACAGTACCTTTTCTGGAGGAACTGCATACAGTTCAGGCATTAGCACTAGTCCATTCTTCTCTCTAATAAGTATTCCTTCCAGAGCCTCTCTATACTCTTGTACCTGGAAATATTTTTAAAAGAGAGTGAGAATTCACATTACAGTCAGAAAAAATTAAACACTAAAGTTAAAGTTTCAGTACTTTCCAATAGTACTTTTCTGCTGAAAGTTCATTTTGAAAAAAACGGCAGGGGGGGAATCATGACTTGCTGATGGAAGATCAGAGTTCAAATTCTCAGAGACTGTTCCAGCATGTCAATATTATCAGCCTCAGAAACAAGAAAACAGATCTTTAATCTATGACACACCATTTCAGTACAAAACTTCTAACATATTCCTATCAAGAAGTCACTGCAACAAATCCTACACAAAATTTTCAACAGATGACAATGCACTGAAATGGATGTCAGGACTGTCAATATCTATAAAAGCGTAACGTGTATACATTGTTAGCTTTCTACCATGCACATTTGTCTATGATTGTCTGAACTCTGCTTTGCAGGATTGGGAAATCGTTTCTCTTAAGTGATTCGCTGAAAAATTTGCCCCATAGAAAACTTAAAATAGATTTAAACTTTTTAAAGATGCCTAAGTTAACTGAACAAAAAATCCTCTTGTTCTTGTGTTGTCAGACTGATACAAAATAAAGAACATTTAATATTCTTTTTACCAGATCTCTTATTTTGTTCCGTTTCTTAACTATCCCATTCCAAGTTTTTACTTATAGGGAAGCTGTTTTCAAGCACTACCACCACCTTCCTCTGAAATTCTAGTTCTGCTATCCTTTTCTGAGCACAGTGGAATAGGCAAGCTAAGGTACCCACACGTTCTTATGACACTGGTATTTTCCTTCCACTGTCCTTCTCCACATTTTTTGAGTCCTCAGGGTGCTTATTTTTCTAACAAATGCTGCCATTGCAACTGCTTGTTTGCAGCAGCAATTGGGGAGGACTAGACACTCACCCGAGTGTCTCAGTGATTCATTTAGGTATGTTTAAACTGCAGGAACCGAGAGCAATTGTCCAGTCCGACCATGCCCTAGCACAACCCGTTTGGATGCCATAAAGGCAACCAGGTACATACTGTCCCAGATAATCCAGCAAAGTTCTAGAGACTGCTTTGTGAAATGGTATCTTATTGACATGACTGAAGTTCCAGTAAACTTTCTGATTTTCCTCCTCATGAAATAATGCCATTTCTCTCTCCACTAGACTATTTCTACTGCATTCAGGAAAGCAACGTGCATTTCTAGTGTCAGTAAGCATTTCACTTCATTTACAAGATCTGGTCTAGAAAGAGGGCTTTTTGGTCTGAAATGACCAGTTTTGTTTCTGATGCCATTTTATTTTTTAAGGGGTTATGTTTAGCATGTCCCTCTGCATACCAGGCAATTTTAAATCACGTGTATTTTTTACTTCCTTCAAGTTACCAATCTACAGAAGTCTTGGTATGAATACATTTAGTTCTGGCTACTTGTCGCCCTTTAATTCATGAATACTCTCCAGGTGCCACTATAACCTTTGGAGGGCTACAATCCACTTAGCTCCCTGACCACTAGATGCTTGACACAGTAAAGGCATGAAGTAACTTAGGAAATTAGTGAAAATGAAATGGTTCATTATAATCCAACTCCAAATCTCCCTGAATGTATGAAAGGACTGAAAGTACTATGAATCTTGTTCTCAGCAGCCAAGCTACGGAGGTCAGGAGGAAAAAGAAGCTGGTCTCATCCTGAAGTAACTGGGAAAGGGGCATCAAGGTTGGTGATAAGACAGAAGCAAGTAGATAAATCCTGTTCAGCCCAGTTTGACCACATCAGCTAACAGAGCTATGCAACCTGGTGAGGTTGAGAGAGAGCAATGAGGTTGAGTGTTGAGAGAGGGCAATGAGGTCCCAGTGTGCACAATACTGCAGCCTCTACCATGTCATGAACTCCATGGGAAGGTGAGATTGGCTGAAGACTACTCCCATCCTGCTGATGGGAGTATCCAACTGAACCCCAAAATAAATAGGAAGCAAAGCTACAAACTACTGTGGGCAAATGGCACTGAAAGCAATTTCTTCTTTCCTCACCTGAATTTTGTCCTCATTAAATACTCCATCAATTAGGAAGTATGTCCAGAACACTGGCCACTCACATTCAATATTCTCAAAGAGCTTGAGCTCAGCAGGATCATAGTGCAGCCTGCTTGGATCCTAGAAATTCAATCATGTCTGTTTAGTCACGGTGCTAAATTAGTCACTCATATTCCAATCATAATGGAAGCCTATTTTATACAAGTAATCAAACCCAGAAAACCAATAAACCCACTTGAAATAGTTGCCATGCAGCCTTTTGACTTCTTTTTCACCTTTGGTCTCAAACTCACTTGATCACTCCCCTGACAAATCAATCTTTCCCAGTCTCAAAATCTAGGTGGCACCCCAAACACTCTTTGTTCTGTCTGAGTTCAAAGATATTTTGGGATGCCTCAGAGACACTGCTTCCCCTTAGGCACCATAAGCATATCTAAAGGTTCATTCCTTAAAGAATTACAAACTATATTCCTTAATAATTGGTTTTCAAACCCTTAGGCTCATATGTGTCATTTCTAGGGTGGATACTTGGATTACCTCCAAATCCACTAAGATGTCTTAATAACGATTTACATGAACTTCACGCCTTCGTGTAAATGAGACCAAAAATGTCTATAAGCAAGAGATAAAATTCTTCCTAATGCCTACTGAAAACATACATCAGAAGTACCTCTCTGGGTGTCTTGTAACCATCTCGGAGAAAGCGACAGCAGCCGTAGCGGCCCTGTAAAAACAGACAAAATTATAGAAAACTTCACATAGTGTTCTTCCTCACAGACTAATATCAGCATAGAAGTACGTGCTGAGTTTTAAATGTCTCTCAAGGATCTTCTTCCCCCTCTTCTATGCACAGATGCACCAAGTCTGGCAACCCTTGTTTAATTACGATTTTCAGTTAAGAAAGAAAGCAAATCCTTACCTGCAATTTGGATATGATTTCACTCTTGGTCACATTAACAAGGTTTAGATCTTCCACTGCAAACGCCGGGTAAGAAATAATAGAGAGAAGGCCAGCATCTATCTCTTTTGACGTGGATGCCCTTGGCAACATGGAGTATAGAATAGACTGAGCAAAACAGGAACAGAAGAGAGGGATGTAAACCATTTACCTACTTCAAAAGGCTATGTCAAGTGCAAATAGAATAGATTATACTATTTGCAAACTGACAGAGAACTCACTGCATAATTATTTTTAACTGAGTTAGTATGAGACTGCTTTACACCACTCACTTTGATGTGACCTACTAGAAACAGGGTAGTCTGAAGCCATCCTTACGACGTTAAGTTCTTGGTTCAGTTAATCAACATTTCATTTAAAAACAAAAGGGATGTTGGGTTTTTCCCTAGCAAAGGAAAGAGAAGACTAAGTTTTACCTGACAATGTTCTACTTCGTCGGGAAGAACATGAATCACTGATTTGTGTCCTCCATGAGCTCCAAAAAGATCTAGTTCATCAATTGCTTCCAAAGCAGCCTTAAAAAAAAAAAAAACAAACAACAAACCAATACCATTAAATAACTTAAGCCAAGTATAGACCCTAGCACCTGGGGTTATCCTTGGAAGGAAATTACATAAGACAGAAGTTTGCTTCACAGACATTTTTCATCTTTAAAGGAAAGCTTGGCAGTATTTTAGAAAAAGTAAGTATTTCTGTCTTTCCACTAGTAGAATACAGGACTGATGTCCTGGTGACCCTTCTTACAATTTAAAGGCAATGCAAAGCAATGGGGAGCAGGGCTTCCACTAAGATGATATCTAAAGTATCTAACAATAAATGCTTCTCCTGTCCTATATTCCAAAAAAACCCCACGTTTGGAGGCCTTTCACTCCTCCTGTCTAAAGGGCTATTCAAAGAGAAAGGCTTGTTCACAGCGCCTCAGAATCAGGAGAGGCCAGTCCCCAGAGAAGAGAGCATCACCATCTATCACTTCCTGAGGGAAAGAGGAATGAGATGCCTACTCTCCGTACAGCCAACCAAGGCACAGCATGCTGTGCCAGCAGGTGGACCACCACATCTCATATCTCTTGGCCATAATGCATTTGTCTAGTGAAGACATTAGCAGTCCAACCATTGACTCCATTTGGGCACCCCTACTTTAACCTAGCGGGCTACAAAACCCGGATTTGCAGAAGTGGTGTGCAGTGCCATGCAGGTAATGTGGCCCGAAGAGAGCAAAGACCGATGGCCAGAGTCAGGCTAGCACAGCTTTCCTCCGAAATGCATATTCACAGGGTTGTGGTAGCACTGAATGTTGCTGTATGTCCATTTTTGTCCAGCTGGTTTACAGCAATGCCAGTCTCTGACAGAGGAAGGATCACACAGTGCAGCTTGCCTTATTCTCTCTGCAGAGAGGCAAGGGTAATTTTCTTCTAACACAAACATGGGTTTACTGTCTCTGCAGAGGCCCTCTCCAGCCGAGCGCTAGAGCAGCAGATGTTCCTGACAGCAGCAGAAAGCCCCACTGAGGATCTGATAGCCAGGACCGTAGGCAGTCTTAATGGAGAACAAAAGGCACCAAGATCAACTCAAAGGCATACGCTCCGTGCTGTACTGATGCCACAAGTAGCCACACAAAACGGATATGGGAGAGAAATGTTAAAAGGCAGAATTCCTGAAACAGATTGAAAAAAATAGCATCTACCTCGCTCTCTGCAGCAGGGCCTCCAGCGTGCCTCCCGGCTCCCACCCCAAACAGCACTTTTACTGAACTCAGAGCCACAGAGAAGCAAAGCTGTGCCACAGATTGTCCTGACATCAATGCACCCAGAAGTAGTGCTGAGACCACAGCAACCCAGAGCAGGCTGTTCAGTGAAAAAAAAAAAAAAACGGTTCGTACTGGACAGCTGGGAATAACCGCCCCACAGACACTGCTGCATCATTATTCAGCTGAACTGTGGCCAAGACCAGCAGTTTCTCCTCTTGCAGCCACACAAAATCTTGGTAACTAACAAACCCTGCTGAAATGCAACTACACCTTTGACCTTAACGATATTTGGCTTCTGTCAGTCCCCACTATGTAAAAAGTCAGTTATCAATGACACATTTCAATTTATGGCCTTCTGAGCTTCATTTAGTGTCCTGTGACCTTGTGCTGTGAGGGAACCACAAACAGCCACTTTCTTTTCCATACATCTTTACTAATTTTTCTCTCTAAATTACTTGTGAATAATTTCTTAGACTGATATTCTGGTGTTTTACAGAATTTACATCTGAAAACATCACACAGACAATACTCGGGCTGGAGAATTAAGAAATTAAGAAAGAATTAAGAAAGAGGGACAGAAAACCAGAAGACACTTTATGAAACTGCACCTCACTCGATCTATGAGATTCATGCCTCAATGAGTCTGGGACCCCTCTTCCAATCCCTGGAATAACTGTTCTGAGGTCCTTCAATTAAAGCCATTATCACAAGGATTTTACACTGAAAAATACTAGTTCACACCCAAACAAAAATTCTTATACAATCAGTTAACTATCACAGGGGCCAAGAAGACTATGCAAAGGAAGCCATCAGGTTTGTCAGAGCCCTTCAGCGTGAGAGAACAGCCATGAAGGAGGTGTCAGGAAGACATTCTCACTTTGGCCATCCCTACGGAGCTTGCGTTCAGTTCAGGGATGCCCTGGTTTGTCTTATCACCACGTTCCCAAATTCCATAATCCTGCAACAACATCATAAAGAAAAAGTTGTCATGATCATATACAAAAACACGTTTTCCGCCCTTGCCCCACAACAAAACCAGACCCCTGAGTGAAATGAGACGATTTGCCTTAAAAAAATAAGGCAAAAAAAGGGAAAAAAAAAAAAGGCTCCAAGCCTCCAAAGAGCCCTTCCTCATGTTTAAAGAGCAGCACATAAAAGTATACCCCAGGAGGATCAGGTCTAGAGTCATGAATCACTGTCTTCAAAGAACCCATAAAGCTTGTCCCCCTTCAACTCGTCACTTTCCAAAAAGTTTGTTAACACTTTGCTCTTTTTAGAAAGGCCCATAAGATTTTAATGAGACATCAGGAAATATTCTTAATTATGAATAAAGTAAGACTATTATTACGATAGAACAAGTATACCTCACCCAGCCAGCAGTAAATCCTCCACAGCCCTCCCACCATCTCCAAAGATGCTGCTCCCAGTGTGAAATACTGACAGGTACTGTTATCTTCTCATGGAAAAATAAGTCTGTATTTTCCTTCTCCATCAATAAATAATTTTCCACCCACATCTGAGCAGTGTTCAGGTGATTTACATACAAATAACTACTTACAGCAACTTTGTAGGCAGCTTCTATGTAAAAAACAAGATTCTGAATAAATGTAACTTCATCAAGGGTGAAGATAATACGTAATCCTGATTAAAAGAAGGGAAGAGAGTGATTATACTGTGTTAGAACTGAAATATTCATTGAGTTTCATAGTTCATTTGCTACCAAGTACTGCCCACTTAAATCAATAGAAAAACTCACACAGATTTCAAAAGATCAGACCGCAAGCCTCAATACTAATGAAATACTTCAAATGCCACCAACACATACTGTTTCAAAGACCAACCAAAAAACACCCCTGGGAGGGTGGCATTCAGACACAGTGGGTACAAAGCAGAGACATCTGAGCCAGCTCTGGCTCTCCAGAGCAGTGCATCCCAATTCCTGCAGCTCCCCACCCCTTTGCCTGCTTAGTGCTCTATCGAGGGACCACCGGGTGCTTGCTCTGCCAGGGTCAATTGCAAGAGGACATAAGAATACGTAAGAGAACAAATCCTTATCCTCACAGGAGGAATATAGAGAAAAGCACAAGATAAAACAGCGTCAGCAAGAAGAGGAACACAGATGGGACCAGTGGCACTTAACTCAATGTTGCTACTCTGAAGAAACCTGGTTGTCCATTAGGACACCCTACGTCATCTTCAAACACAAAACTCTTCTCTGACGTGACTCTGAGTATCTCATGTATTTGTATGCCAACAAACATTAAGGGAACAGACACTGCCAGTTACTATAAACATGAAAACCTAACTAAGCCACATCTTTTTTCCAAAGAAATATTAGTTTCTTCTGAGTAATAGCCATGTAAAGGTCTTCAAAGCTAGTTACAACTTTTTTTTTCCTTTTTAAATGAAAAGTAGAATAGAAAAAGATTCCAACAACAGTCAAGCCTAAAATATCTTCTGCTTACCTGATGCAGTCATCTGTGCCAAGAAGAGCAGGTAAAGGGAAGTTGCATCCACTTGTAGATGCCCCCACTGGTCGTCCCCAACCACCGTGGCACAAGTAGCAGAGTTATACTTGGCATGTAGGCAGTCTTTGGTGCTCTGTGTGCGTTTGAACTTCTCTACCTTATCTACCTAGAAAACACCACAAATCTCAAATCTGAAACATTTTGGGAGAAATTCTCCAAACTATTTCAAAATTAACAACTTCTCCTATGTGAGGAGAAACTTCAGGTCTTAATTTTTGTTACATCACTTCAGCGTGTTTTGATTGATCAGAGTGCTTACACACAGCTCTAACTTTAGGCTCCAGTTTAATTCACAGGCCTTTGGGAAAGAATAAGATGAAATTATCTTGAATTCAGATCTTGGTTACAGGTACGCATCTTGGTGAAAATCAGTTTGCAAAGGCAAAATTGTGATTTGCTACAAGCAAATCTCAAAAAGGTGTAAGTAAGATAAGAGTTTTGCTCAACAGTTTCAAAGACTCCCTGCACCACCATCTACACGCACACAAAAAACTCACTCTACAGAAAAGATACAAGGAACACATGCTTCAGAGAAAATGCTTTGTAAATGCAACACACACTAGTTCAACTCATACCTATGATATTACCTGTCTCATCATGCACTGTAAGAGTCCCCGCATCAGCTTCACAACGTTCTGCAGGAAAAAAAAAACAGACCAGTGACACCCTCACCGGGCCAGGCTCATCAGCTATTACAAACAACATGCAAAACTGACAATGTTCACACCCCCTACACTAAGGTCCTGCCAAAGGTAAAAAGAATGCTTATTTGCCTGAAATGCCTTATGTGCCTTTTTAAAAATATACTGGTTGATTTTTATTCCCACATCCCTATCTAAGAGAACAAATCTTTTCCCAAAGGCCCTCTCTAAACAGTGGAGCAACTCTCTGTGGTCCTTCTATCCAGCTAAGCAAGTAAGAGGAATGCTGTGTCTTGTAAGAATAATAATAGTGATGATTATCATTTTTAGAGTGACAGATCCAGGGAACACCAAAAAAAACCAAAGAGCGTAACTGGTTTACACCAAACTTTGACATACCTGCTCAAGCTCATAAGCTTTGGCCTTATCCTCATCCCGGTCCGCGTTCTTCCGATAAGCCATCCCCAGACCCCAGACAGCCAGGATGCTGTAGATGTTGTCCCGTACCCAAGCATCCTTATGGTCTGTACCAGCCGAAAGCAGCCCGGTAACTGGATTCTAAGCACAGCAGAAGGAATAAGGAACAAACATTACCACCTGAAAATCCCATCTTTCCATATCAAACGGTAACAAAACAGAAGAGAGCCAAAGATGACTTCACACTGACTGCACACTGCAGCTGCTCACAATTTTGCAACAGAAGCAAAGTCCCATCTTTCTTTCCCAGAATCACACAAGTGAAATGCAAAAATTATTTGAACACTTCATGATATAAAGCTTACAGCATCCAGTTAAGCATCCTCATCCACACAGGCTTATTAGCTAAGTCACTGAGTGAAACTTAAAATATATTGAAGAAATAGAAATTTGAATATTACATATTAGTAAGGAAAAGAGGGTACTGAGCTAACAAAAGAAACTGAGTCTGTGGCATAATCTTGAGGAAGTAAAAACCCACTACTTCCCTTTTAGGAAATGTAAAAAGTATTTCTATTTACTTACCTGCTGGGTTTATGACAGCTAAAACATGAATGCATGCAAAGCCTTTTTATATCCTCCTTTGGAAAAATGTACAGAAAGACAAATTCTGATGTGTTGAAAAGCAGCACTGTCTGAAAGGCAGCACACTGAGTAGTCTCCTGCATACCAAATACTCCATTAAATTTTTCATTGCATCATTAATTTCCATCACTTCATTACGATTAATTTTTAAGATTGTCCTTCTCAGCTCTATGTTCTTCACTACCAAAAAATGAGGTAGAGGCAAAAGGTCAATAGAGCTTTCAATCAAATCAAGCCTTTAACAGCAAGTTTCAGTGAACGAAGACCAGTTGCCATGGCTGGTATGACAAGGGGCAAAGATTACAATAATAAAGATAAGGAAAATTTAAAAGAATACATACGCTGATTTGTCATTTCTGCTGCACACCAGTTCACTCAACTCCTTCCAGAGTATTTTTTAAGAAAGGAGTTTTGAGGAGGAGGAGCAGCTTCAATTACAATTTCCTGGGCTTTGCATGTGACAACTGAACAAGACATGGGTGACAGCCTGACATGCATGACTGAGCACAATGAGTACTATTGTTACGGTTTAAATACAGCAATGTCTAGTGGCTCACTGAGAGCAGAAATGCGTAGCTCTGCTGAAGCAGTTCCTCAGCACGGTCTTCACAAACCAGATAGCAACAGCAGGACCACCTACTCATGTACTTGTTTGGAAAAGTAGCACATATGAACCCAAATAGCTTTAAAAAAAAAAACTTCCTTCAGAACTTCAAAAGTCAAACCAAGGAGTAACAGAAGAAGAACAAGTGAGTGAGCAGAGAAAGGAGAACCCCCTCCTCATTCAGCACTGTGCCGGCATGGCAAAAATCAGGATCTCAAAAGGCAGACTGTATATACCCAGTATTTTTAGAGGGCACTTTGTTTCCCTCCTCCTATGCAGCACAACAAATTTCTATGTCCCTGCAGCCCTGGCTTGACAGAGATCATGCTGCTGCCTGAGAAATGATCATTTTGGTTTTT
This sequence comes from Tetrax tetrax, assembly GCA_009806455.1. NCBI lineage: Eukaryota > Metazoa > Chordata > Aves > Otidiformes > Otididae > Tetrax > Tetrax tetrax. Next base: position 296,185 of record WHYT01017192.1, on the reverse strand, counting down.
TTCCCCCCACACCCTTCAGGCTGAGCTGGCTGCCAGCTGCAAAATAAAAATGCCTCCATGTACTAAGATGGAAATCCTGGAAAAATGAACCATGCAAGACTTTAAAAGACCATTTAGTCCCCAAGCTGGGACCAAGCTCATGTTCAAGAGACCACATTAAACACATGCAAGGGCAGCTATCACCATTTCAGCACCTTTGGTTCCTCTACAAGAAGGTTCCAGCTCTTTGGGTGCACTGGGGCTGGCTCTCACGAACGGACAACACATTAATGTCTTTCCTCATGCACATTCAGAATGTTTGCAGAACAATACAATAAATTAATTAATATTTCAGGTGTGAGTGGTTTTTTTCCAGAAAGTGCTTACTCTAAAAAACTACAATTATTTTCTTCTGTTACCTCCCGACACCATATGAAAAGTAAACCCTTAGAAGGCGCTAAACAACCTGAAGAAACACCGAGTGTCCATAACACCAAAGATGTCAAAAGGATTTTGGCTCAGCAAGTACTTCAAAGCATTATGTCTACGCAGTAATCTCTAATTGGACTAGCAGGTCTCATCCTGCAAATCACACTGGACATACAGATCCACAGAGCAAAGAATTTTACGTGCGCTCAGGGGCTCTGCGAGCTGAGAGCACCGCAACAGAAAGCTGATTGCTGGACTAAGACTTTAAACTGTTCTATCATGCTCAATCCTATTTTTAAGTCTACCTGTTAGCCTGAAGACAAAAAAAAGTCCAAAGCACACCACCAGTTTCTACATGCGACCAGACACTAATCAGAACCTCGGCAATACAGGCACAAAAATATCAGGCTTCTAACTGGAGCAGCAACACAAGTAAGCCCATATTTAGCACCTTGCTAAAAATCTATTTAATTTTTATCTGTCTCATTGATCCATCAGATGAAAACTGATGTAAGCTCTAGCAAAGCTTGCAGATAGATTGTTTGTGTGAAACCAGACGTAACACAATTGGGGTTACCCATAAATGCATGCCAGATGTGCTTTCCTTATCAGCTCCATATGCTTTTCTCTTATAGTACCCTAGCAATGTATATAGATGTCTAAGTTTTCTATTTTACAGACATACCTTAAGATTTACATTTTTTCTTATCTCATTTAGATTAAGAAGTGTAAGAAGTAGCTGAGAACAGCCTTCTGGTGATGCCCTTCAGTGTTTACTCAGCTACAGTCCTGAAGCATCCCTCCGGCCCCCAACCCCAGGGGCACACGTGTTAGCTCGCAGACCCCACACCACAGCAGGTTGGTATAACCAGTGCAACGGCATGAGATGGGAGATAGTAGTTTGGTCTTAGCCTCCTTGAACAACCTCTAACAGGATCGTACCCATCACCGTGCATGCTGCAGGGACTGATCAGCAGAACTCAACACTTGCAAAACAAGAACAAGTTGGCTACGGATCCAGTCCTGCAAGGTGCCACACATGGAAAACTGTCAACCCTGGTGAGGGGTGACCTGCGCTACGAATGCATGTCTGCCTGGTAGCACATATATTCTGAAATAAAATTTACTTGTAAAATGATGTTGATTCAGAGTGATTAGAATGAACCTAAGATCAACTGCTGCTACTGAGAAACCTGGTCCCTGCTGTACTAAACACCTGGTTATTAAAGCACAGTGTTCCTGAGCACACCATGTGTTCTCTTCACTGCATCCTTACGATAGCGAGCTTGTCACTGCCCTCCATCACAGCACACCAACTGCCGTGCCAGGTCTGCACATTTGGTACGTCCATGGATGCAAGGTACAAGGTCACAGTCACACATCACCCCTGTGCTGAGCAGCAGGCACCTCAGAAGCATCTTAAATGCCTCCTGGCTCTTCTGCCAGGCTGCTCCAGGTCAAACTGATTTCCCCTCTTTGGCTCCATTCTGAAAGGCTCCAGGAAGGCACCACCAGTGAAGCAGCAGCCCAGCCCACCCCACCACCAGCTATTCTGCTCCCAAGCAAGACAGGGCTGCATGGGGCCCAAAGACGAGCGTCCGAACTTGCCTGAGCATGCACTACATCTCTTCACCCAGCTGAGCAGGACATTTTCAATTTATTGCAGTGAAAATCATAAAAAGTATAGATACAGAAAACAAATCCAGAAGCCCCTCTTGCAGCATCCCTCTGGGCCCTCTTGTGATATTGTTGTCCTTCTGCCTTGCTGCTAGCCTGTGACTTGCTTTCCACACACAGAAGAAAACTTACTTATCTCCTTCCCCCACCTCTGAACTCTTCCCAGCATTGAGTACTTAGTGGAAAAGGTAGCACTCAGTCATGAGCATGCATCCAAGCACTGCAGGTAGAAATTACAAAAATTCTGGGTCACTGGTATAAACTGCCATATTGCCATTAAGTTACCCTTTTTATTATTGTTAACCATTAATATCATTAAGGCACGGCTTTCATGGGATACATTTGATGTCTGGATGCCAGAGGTTGCATCTCTCCTCTAATGGAGGCTATTATCAGCATCCTCATCCTATAAGCATGGAAATCAAGGCAGCCAGTGGAAGCCAAAGGGACGTCCAAGGTCACTCCATAGACAAAAGGCAGAGACAAGCGCACAACTCAAAGCATCTCCTGCACCCCAGCACAGTGAGAGAGTAAAATGTTATCTTCTCACACCACTTACACTATGTCCTTGCATTTGTTTCTAACATGTTTGTAATACACAAATATTAATTCACAGGTGTCTGGACCCTGCGCCCACAACAACAGTCAGTGACAAAAATCTTACTGACCTAAGCAGATTTGGGTCCTCACCTCTTCTTTCACTGCTTTTCAGTTTCTTGTAACTCACAGCAACTCAGTATATTTGGCAACTGATCTGTGCAAACAACCCTGTTGCTCTCATCTTTACACGCTGGACTTTTTTAAGCAAAGCATGACACTGTGGAGCATGCTATGTGTGCCCATCCCCACAACCCGCCTGGGTGAAGTGAGGACACTGAGCAGAGAGCACTGTGCCTATCCACCGGCCAAAAAAACACAAGAGTGGGTAACGGTTTCTCCCCACCAGCCCTGACGTCCTCATTCTTCTGGTGCCACACAGGCAGACAGCCCTGCCCGACCAGCCAGAGCCCCAGCAGAAGAAGTCTAACAACTCAAACCCCAGGCTGCCCCAGCCGCAGGTGTGGGGGCCGGGGATCTGCGGGACGTGCGGTGCCGCACAGCCGGAGGGCAGAGAGCACACAGGCCGGCCGCTGCCAGCCCCGCTCCCTCCTGGATTCACACCCGGCCGATGCGCACAGAGGCGCCTCAGAGGCCCTGCCCGGGCGTTCCTGGGACTTCACAGCGTTACGGGCAGGTGTATCTATAGCGTTGCCACGGGCGTGTGCGTCTCATATGACCGCGAACGCGTTCTGTACATAGCATTACCGCTTGCAAGTGCGGACTCGCTCTGTTTTCCACGTCTCTT
>WHYT01017192.1:143683-292735 GCA_009806455.1 Tetrax tetrax | reverse complement strand
CTGTGGTACATACAGTTGCAAAATCTTCAGTGAGTTCCCTCTGCTCCTGGCAACAGGAAGAAAAATGATGACAACTGTGGATGGGTGCTGAAGCACAGAGAGGTTGTTGCAGAGTAGCTGGAGGTGTGTGATTCTCTCAGACTTCAGAAAGGATTTTTTTTTTTTTTCTCATGTGAAATTACAGCATCAAACCAAGTTTTAATTTTGTAACATTTTTGCTCTGCTTACTTCATTGACTGTGTAACTGATAGCCATGATGGACAACACAGTCTTAAAAGGAGAGCTGTTGGGTCAGCTGTGGCTCTCAGATACCGTTTCTGTAGGTACCGTGCTACAGCGAGGGGACGGGGACCGGGCACTGCTTGGAGGCTGATTAATTCCATCAGCCAGAGGTCCGCAGCTGCAGTGCAGTGGACGATCCCAGAACCCAGACCAATTCACTCTCCCCTAAACTCTGCACAAGCTTCAGGGCACCACTTTTAACAGAAGATTGCGTACGCGTTGGGAAGAGGCTTGCTGAGCAAGGTGGTGCCAGCTGTACACAGCATGTTGCTCTTTATCTATGACTGAGCTTACACCGCCTTACAGATCTCCCCGAGGTAGCTTTGCAGGCACATGCTGATGCACAGAATTTTACTTTCCACTCCGGGAAGGGGTTGCAGCTTTCATCGAGCTCTAGGCTACCGTGGCTAAACTGCTAGCAGAGCGCACAAGAGACCAAGTACCCAACAGGTACTATGACACCCAACGTGCAAACACTTTTTCAGCTAGTTCAATGATTACAGTTACTCACTGAGCTAAAATAAGGTGCTGCTGTGGGTACAGAATTTTACTACAATGTGTGTACTTTTAAGTGGCAAAGTCAGAAAAGACTCCCCATCTCCAGGAACAAATAAAATAAAAACAAAATTAGAAGAATTCTAACGTATGTTAGTGTGCAAAAATAAAAACAAAGGAAGATTCCAAAGCAGGTCAGTGACAGTGGAATATGCATTTTCTTAGGGAATTTAATTACTGAAGCCAAACTCAGCTATGTGCTTTTGCTCATAGCATTCTTGTGGAAGATCTTCAGCAGACTTGAAGGCAAGCATTGGCTGGACAGGCTTATGTCAGGGTTTCCTCTGCTAAAAAACAGATCTGCTGGAACCATGAAAGGTAAAATATGCGGAAGGCAATAAATGTAAGGGCTAGGTCAGCATTTTCTCCAAGTAGTTACATACTGCAGCTCATGTAATCTGAAGAATTGTAACACAGCCCAGTGTAACAACACATTTATCTAAAGACAAAATTTATACATTTTACATGTCGTACTTGCTGAAAATTTATTTTTTTACAGTTGAAAATATAAATACAAGAACATTAAATAAATTTACAAGAAACAGTGCAAAGGCAATTAGCCAAATAGTTAAAGCATTCACAGAAATCCATTCCAGCTACTAGCATTCCAGTACCATCTTTTATTAACATGCAGTTAAAACCTTGTGGATAAATACAACAAATACTTTAAGTTTTCACTTTAAAAGCATATTCAGAGTGGTCTTGGACATAGGTGACCAAAAGAACCCACGCGTTGCATATAGAACCACAACAGAGTCTGAGTACTGAAGAGGATCAATTGCTGAACTACAACAGAGCCCCAGATAGGAGGCATTTAATGGATGATTTTTTGTTGAGGAGAGTGCTTCCAGGGCTCCCTACCGAGTCTGCTGGGAAGGCAAAGCCCTTGCTCCCCTCTGAGGCATGCATCTGCCTCAAAAAAATCCCCTTCACAAGGTCTGGCATGCCAGTGTGGCATCAGCTCTTGCTCCAGGAGCATCTAACTTTTGCCCAAGAACACAAGGAAAAAAGGCAATGGCCACAGCTGCACACTTGTGTGATAAAGAAGAGGCACAACCAGGGCTCACACTGATTTCTGCTAATGAAGTGTCTTCCCAATGTTGTATGGGCTCTATTTTCTTTCAGCTGCTGTGTGTGAAGAGCTAAAAACCAGCTTTTTCAGACAAATATCACAAACAGAATGAAGTTTTGCTTCAGGAATTAATGAGCTAGGGCCTCAGGATTTCGATTGCCAACCAAGGCAACCTCGGTGCTCTCAGGTGGATCCCATCCAGCCCCATAGACTTGTGTGTCCAGGTGGCGTGGCAGGTTGATAACTACTTCCTCCTGGATTGTGGGGGTTTCATTCCGCTCTCTGTCCCTGTCTTCCAGCTCAGGGAGTGGGATACCTTGGGGATAACTAGTCTGACTATTAAAGACTTAGGCAAAGAAGGCAGTAAGTACCTCAGCCTGTTCCTCATCCTCGGTGGCAAATGGTACCCCTCACATCCAATAAAGGATGGAGATTGTCTTTGGCTCTTTTTGCTGTTAATTTAATTTGCTGTATTTGTAAAAACATTTCTTATTATCCTTAACAAAAGTGGCCAGATTGAGTTCTAGCTGGACTTCTGCCTTTCTAATTTTCTCTCTACATGACCTAATGAGGTCCCTGTACTCTTCTCGAATTGCCTGCTCCTTCTTCCAAGACTGGTAGACTCTCCTTTTTTCCCTGACTCCTAGCAAAAGCTCCCTGTTCAGCCAGGCCGGTCGTCTCCCCTGCTGGTTTGTCTTAAGGCACATGGGGACAGCCTGCTCCTGCACCTTTAAGACTTCCTTCTTGAAGAATGTCCAGCCTTCCTGGACCCCTTTGCCCTTCAGGACTGTCTCCCAGGGGACTCTTTCAACCAGTGTCCTCAATAGGCCGAAGTCTGCCCTCCGGAAGTCCATGGTAGCGGTTTTGCTGACCCCTCTCCTCACCTCTCCAATAACTGAAAACTCTGTCATTTTGTGGTCGCTGAACCCAAAATGGCCTCCGATCACATCTCCCACCAGCCCTTCTCTGTTTGTAAACAGCAGGTCAAGCAAAGCACCCCCCCGAGTAGGCTCACTCCCCAGCTGTGTCAGGAAGTTCTCTTCCACACACTCCAGGAACCTCCTAGACTCTTTCCTCTTTGCTGTGTCCTATTTCCAGCAGATGTCCGGTAAGTTGAATTCCCCAAGAAGCACAAGGGCTAACAATCGTGAGACTTCTGCCAGCCACTTGTAGAACACTGCATCTACCTCTTCATCCTGGTTGAGTGGTCTATAATAGATTCACAGTAGGATATCTGCCTCGTTGGCCTTCCTCCTCACCCTTACCCATAAGCATTCAACCTTATCATCACCATTGTTGAGCTCTATACAATCAAAACACTCCCTCACATAGAAAGCCACCCCACCACCTCTCCTTCCCTCCTTATCCCTTCTGAAGAGCTCGTAGCCGTCCATTGCAGCACTCCAGTCATGAGAGTCATCTCACCATGTTTCTGTGATGGCGACTAAGTCATAGCTATCCCACTGCACAATGGCTTCCAGCTTCTCCTGCTTGTTGCCCATGCTGTGTGCATGAAACAGGAAATTTCTTGGCTACTAAATATAGCAGCTAGCATTTATTCTCTCTGTCTTTTCTTCAAAAAAAATAACACTTCTCTACTTTTCTTTATCATTGCGAATTAGAAATGGCAGTGTGTTTAATCTCTTGAACCGCTATTCATTATAAAATACCGACCCTGCTGAAACCCATGGCAAAAGCTCCCACTGACTCACTCAAGCCGCTAATGTAACTTAGTTGTATTTAATAACCTAATGACTACTTTATTTATCACTCCCTCAGTCATGGCACTCTGCTTCGATGACACCCAGTTTCTGTCTCTCTCTGATGTACTAAGAGGTCACTAAATGTTCAAAACCGATAGTGTCTGTATTTACAGTTCTGTATCTAGTGAATATATTTAAACCACTGTAAGTGATTTCACTTACTGAACAAATTAACTTCCATATCATTGTATGTTAAAGTTAATTATTTCAAAAGACAAATGCAAACTTACAATAAAAGTTAAAATAAAATACCAATTATTTTTCTATACATAGGAACATTTAAATTTATATTACAAGAAATAAATATAAAAGTATCATTAAGATGCTTAAAGGTTGGTATTTTTCTGCTTATGTACATCACTATAGAGTTTGCTACTACAATGTACAAAAAGTTGAAGACAGTGTAGCTAACATTTTTAAAGATAGCATCGTTTGTATGCACAAGTTGTAGCTTCCTACATTTATACAACACTACTATGCATTATATCCAGATAAACTTAGTTGTAATGAAAAAAGTCTAAACAAAATTTTCCTTTTAATGTAAAAAACTTCCCCAAAATCTCTAATGAAGAATCAAAATGGAAATGTACCAGCTGTAATTTAACATACCTTGTCAAAACAGTAGCTTCCTTTTTTTGTTTTGTTTTAAATAATTGTCCTTGTCAATCCATTGCATGGCTGCCTTGAAGTTCCAGTACCATATATTAAATAAAATCAGTTCTTGGTCTGCTCACATTATGTAAAACTGTTAAAGTAAATCTCTACTTCACACTGTAAAACAATGTGCTGTTTAAAAGGAAATCACATTTTCTCAATAAAAGTTAGGCTTCCTCTCTTTGAAGTCCTTCTGAGTGAGATATGGCTTTTTTGGCTGCCTAGATCATCCTTTTCTTGAAATACAAGTTGCTTTCCTGAAAGGTCATGGAGACACACACCACCATTCTGCACACTGAAAGAAACACTGTTCTTCTCACTGGGAAGATGGCCTGTTGAAACAAAAAAAAAAGTGCATCCCCTATCAGAAAGGTTCAGAATCAAGTCTCCCATGCTTTTTCATTCACTGTAGGGAGTGCATGTACTCTCGTTTTATCCCTGCAATCATTTCAAAATTTCTTTTCCTATATGAAATCAGTAAGAGATTTGAGAGATGTTAATGTATTTATCCACAATAGGATTCCATATTTTAAGCAGTGAAGGTTGCAATTCTCAGAATGTAGACTTTGACTCGAAATAAATATCACTAGATAAGATGCAAAATACTTCTCATTCTAGTTTTACTTTAACAAGTTAAGTTTAAAAGGTTTCTCAGGTTTACCATCCATCTGAAACAAGAAAGTGTTTGAGAAAACAAGGATTTTTTTTTCCTTTGAAAGGCACTCAACTTGCAGCATTTATTTCTGGAGGACAATCAGAATATGGCATAGGTCCACTCATGGGTCTAAGCTGTATTTAGACTGAGAATCTTACACATTGAGGGGAATCCACAAGGAACACCTGAAATGATTGCAGCCTACTAATGAAATGCTCCAGAAATACTCCATTCACTGGATAGAATCTCCTATTTCCGTGCACCACATTCTAGGCAGTTTTGATAAGAATTAGGATTTTTTATTTTCTGTATTTGTGCAAATGCTTTTGGTTGGAGATTTTTTTTTTTTTTTTTTTGGCAAAGCAGTCAAGTTTAAAAGATATGCCAGAATCCTGATATCATACGCATCATACCAGTAGGAGTAAATTATAAGGAATACCACGAAGGGGAAACCAAAACCAGAACAAGTACTTCTTTTGAGAGGGGATGATTTTGTTAAACACTGAGAAATGAGTTCACACAGATGCAGATCTGTCATTTATCATTTATACCAGAAACAGCATTAATAAAAAACGTAAAACATCCAAGTTTGCTATTTGTGTTAATATTTACAACACTTCATATGCAAACATCATTATTTGGTAGGTTTCAATAAATCTACTGAAAAGACACAACAGTGAAGGTAGAAACTGCTTGCAGTTTTATGCCTTTTTGAGAGGAGGAAAAACACCTATTACAGGACTCTAATAGAAGGATCAAAATCTGATCCTCTCTAGTATGCCTGGATTCAGTCCATCATATACCTCACCTATCCTGAGGCAAAATCCTGCTTTGGCTCTGTCCTCCCCTTTCACTCTCTCACTACCTCAAGCTTCTGAACCCTTCCAGAAGGGGAAGGGCTACGTTACAGGATGATCTTCAACTATTTCAACTAGTTGCTCTTCAACTGGAAACGTTCAAGACTGGGTTGGACGGGGCTCTGAGCAACCCCATCTAGTTGGAGATGTCCCTGCTCCTTGCAGGGGGGTTGGACTAGATGACCTTTAAAGGTCCCTTCCAACCCAAACTATTCCATGATTCTATTTCTTGTTGGGGTCACCAGAGGGAGAAGTATTTGATGACATCCCTCCCCTGCACATACAGCCTCTCACAGAAAGGATTCTGCTGCTTCAGTGACTGGGCTAGACTACTCTTCTCTATTCTGCTTGGGCCAGGGCCCTCAAGCATGCAGATTTAGTATTGGTCTACCCAAACACTTCCTCTGGAAACTAATCCTTCACTTTAGGTAGACTTCATACCTTCCAGCAGTTATCCTAATGGTTCAAGCAGATGTCAGTATATCAGTTGCATCAATGTCTCATTGGCAAAATTTTCTTTGGAATGCGAGATGGCATTTTTAATAAGGTTTAAAATACGAATTGTTTTAAAACATGCTTGAAGTTTTAAGTCAGATGAGAAAAAAATGTGTTAAGAGAAGCTCCTGGTAAGTAACTGCTCAAATAATGAATATTACCTACTATTTAATATGTAAATCGAGAGTTCCTACTGAGCAGGAGAAATGGATCTTTTAAAACTTTGTCTATAGTCCCCTAAACCAGATGTGTAGTGTTATTTGTGATATCATCCTGAAATATTCTGACTCTATACTTATGCATATTTTGTAAGCAGTTCACTTTGTATTAGCATGAATGAGCACAGAACTTCTGTTTTAAGACAAGAAAAAATAGCTTGAGAAATACTGGTTTGCATTATACATACCATTTCCATTCGCATGCACTGAATAATCATTATTCATTAGCAGTGTTGTAGAGTTAGTGGAGTTACTGTTTGATTGTAAGGAATTGGAAGAACTGGATACACCTTGATTTACAGTCTGCTTCTTTAAACCATTAGTAGCTGTTCTACTCCAGTCTACAATAGATACATGTTACAGAAAATAGCACAACTGACACAAGCAAAATATAAAAATACAGTTAATAATGCAACTGAATTAAAATAACAACAAGGCTTTACCCACTCTCCTCACAGTATTCTAGACAGAATAATATTCTCCTAAGGATTTCACAATTCTTGATGTTTACAATTACTTAAATATACTTCGTTTCTCTCTTGGCCCTTTTTTAATACAAGCAACCAACTTTCATAGTTTTACAACTGCAGACTGGATCAGAAAAATAACTAAAGCACATTTATTCTTCAAAGTGTATAAAAAGTATATAGCTTTATGAGAAGTTGTCGTAGTTTAGCCCTGATTGGGACCAGACTATGCAGTCTCTCTCTCACTCCCCCCACCTTCCAAGAAAATCGGGAGACATAATATATGAAAAAAACGGCTTGAGGTTTGAGATAAGGACAGGGAGAGATCCTTAAAGTTACTGTTACAGGCAAAACAGACTTGACTTGGGGAAAACTATTCATTTATTACTAAAATCAGAGCAGGATAATGAGACAGAGAGTAAGATAACCTCCTCCCACCCCTCCCTCTTCCTGGGCTTAACGTTATCTCTACCACCTTCCCCCCTCCCTGAGCGGCACAGGGGGGAAGAGGGGAATGGGCATTACGATCAGTTCATCACAGGTTGTTTTATGCTGCTGCTTCATCATCGGGGGAAGAACTCCTCACATTCCTCCCTGCTCCAGTGTGAGGTCCCACCCACAGGCTGCAGTCCTTCGTGAAATTGCTCTGACATGGGTCATTTCTTCCACAGGGTGCAGTCCCTCCAGAACGGCTGCCCCAGCGGGCCCTCCATGGGCCACAGCCGCATTCAGGCCTCCACCTGCTCAGGCGTGGGGTCCTCCATGGGCTGCAGGGGGACAGCCTGCCTCACCATGGTCCTCACCACAGGCTGCAGGGGAATTCTGGCCAGGAGCTGCATTACTCCTCCCCCTCCTTCTTCACTGACCTTGGCATCTGCAGCTGTTCCTCTCACAAGAAATTCTTCACAACAGGCAGGCACATGCCTCTCAGGTTCTCCTCACTTCTCATCTCCTCTCCACTTCTTGCAGCCGGGCCGGGCCAAGTTGGGCCCAGTCGGCTGCCTGGCAGGAGGCCAGAGGGTGAGGCCTGCAAGGCCCACAAGGCTTGCACCTCCCTCTCTCTGCCTCCTCTCAATTTTCCTTTTTTTTTTTTCTGTTTTCCCCCTTCTTAAATAAGTTATCGCAGAGGCGTTATCACAGAACATTCTGCTACCAATTGGCTTGGCCTTGGCCAGCAGTGGGTCCGCCCTAGGCCTGGCCGAGTCCACTGAACAAAGCGGAGCGACTTCTAGCAGTTTCCTACAGAAGCCACCACCTTAGGCCCCCCTCACTAAACAAAACCAGAACAGAAGTCAACTACTGAGTAACAAAATAACATAAAATATGATCAAAAGTCTTCTGCAAAGACATACCTTTATGCTGCAGTGGAAGAGATCAACTGCAGTTATAGCTTAATGCAACAGCATGTAAACATGTAAGAACTGCTAACAACCACCTTCAAAAGCATAACTTTGTAGGTTTATTATCCCTTGGATAATAAATTAGACATGCAACTGCAGCAACACAATTTATTGACTTTTTAAAAAATTATTACAAAATACTATGACATTAACACTCAATAAAAGTATTCAGAAGTTAAAAAATATTCATATTTACCAGAGTTTTCAGCCAGCCTGAATTTCCCACAACAGAGAGATCTTCTCCACTGTTTACGGACATTCTCCTTTGTTACACAATAGAAGATAAAAATGAAGAATCCTGCAAAGCAGTAACATTAAAAAATGTTGCAAAATTGACTTTTGCTCCTTCTTAATGAACAATGTTTTGGGTTTCTTTCGTTTCTCTTAAATTTCTAATCAAAAGTAATTACACCTTTCTTTAGTGAAAAAGTTTACAACTCTGAACACTGAGGAGTACTTTTCCCTTACACAGATGAAAGGAATCATACACACAAACACAAAAACAACAAATGTAACCAGATTCACAAAGTCCACAAAGTTTCCCTCTCTCAAATATAAGAAGGGAAAAAATCCTGTGGATCCTGAAATTTACTAAACACTTTTGGAAAAGAATTTCAAGCAACGTCAAACAGAGAGTGTCAGGCTATGCAGCTGTTAGCACATGGTGTGACACTGTCCCATCTTCTATTAGCAGCTAAGCTGTTACCATCAACTGTAACAGAACCACTATAAAATTTTGAGCATTCATACAAGGAAAATAACTTGTATCTAAAATAATAATAAATGGTACTTCCTTTATCTGAAATTCAAAGCCAAATATTTTCTAGAAGGGGATCGTCCTTGTCAATTGCCAGTGCCACATTGCAGACTCATTGTCTGCTTCTCATTCACTTCCAGCAGACACAGGGTGGGACCTAACTTTCCCTACTTAAAAGTCATAGAATCATAGAATGGTTAGAGTTGGAAGGGACCTTCAAAGGTCATCTAGTCCAACCCCCCTGCAAGGAGCAGGGACATAGAATCATAGAATCATAGAATGGTTAGAGTTGGAAGGGACCTTCAAAGGTCATCTAGTCCAACCCCCCTGCAAGAAGCAGGGACCTCCCTGACTAGATCAGTTCAGGTATACTTAGATATCTGTAGGCACCTACAATATATCATATTTATATGAAAGCTTTTGCAGCCTCTGAAAACTCTGCTTTTGGATATGTCCAGTAGCATCCTGGCCTTTGCAAAGCTGCATGCCTTCATATCTACTTCCTACATATTCTTAAGTACTAACGGTCATGCTTAAGAGCTAGACCACTAACGTTTAGATCTTGCAGATCTTGCCTGTCTCAATGGCCCTGTGTTCAATGTCACACCTCACCCTTAAGCCTTACGGGTAAGCAAATAAATTATATAGTTTCATTATATTAATTGCATTATTGTGTGAACACTTAAGGTAACTGAGTATTTACAACTGATCTGCTGACTAGAGGAATACAGTCAGTGCGGCAAACATTTTTAAAATGACAATATTTATAGATACGGATATTATATGTATAGTATATTTGTATCTAGAAATATACATATAAAGTAGTAGCTAGCTTTCCTGTACCTTTCTGTAACGTAACTGTAACCTAAGATTTTAGGTTTAATTTATTTTATTTATTTAACATATTAAATCAAAATTATGTCTTTATTGCTGACTCAAGAAAATGCCATTTCCAAATGTTTTGTTTGTTATATTGTACGTGATGGGCTGTCACATGAAGGATAAACTTACCTTGCAAAGTGTTGAAAATTGTAAAGAGGTAAGTAAATACCTCATTTACTGTGAAGAAAGCAAATCCCCAAGTAATTCCCAACAGGAATGTGAGGCCAGCAACACTCCTAAGGTCTTGAATACTAGTTTTTCTTTGAGCACCAAGTTGTTTTTTCTTTTTGATACGACAGAGCTGGATCAGCACAACAATGAACATGCTGATATTGATCAGGAATATCACGCAAAAGTATCCCACAGCAGTAATATAGAAGACAATTCTATTTTTAATCCAGCAGCTAGAACACAAGAAATGTCTGTCAATCATTTTCAGAAGCATAAATTAAGTAAAATAAACATGAGATAAAGGTGTAGTTTGTTGCACATGCAAACCATTTTTGCCTTTTTAGTAAAAAGTATTTTTTTTGGCCAAAGGATAAGAGCTTTCATATAAGCAATAACCACAAAACGCATGACATAATGTAGAGCTATACCGTGTCAAAGTTTCCCATTTCTTCCTCCCCTTCTCCACCTTTACTTTAAAGAAAATCAATTTCATAGGACCTCCCTCTCCCCCCAAAAAAGCATCTCCCTTTAACTTACAATTTATCAGGTCTGTTTAGTGAAACCTTTCCAGTGGTTATAAGTCCGTAATTATCTGGTGATACTGCCAACACAATGGACACAACTACTGCTGGCAACCCTGAAAGATTATGAGCACACATGTAAGTGAAAATCATGACAAAGACAGTATTATGATGACTTGAAATGATTATATTTTTCAGTCTAATCTACAATCTGTTTCTGACATTTGTCTCTTGAATTCTGTTGAATGCTAGCTATCTGAACGAATCTAAAAACTGGCACATTCAAACTGCTCAGGAGCATAACTTGCAAAGAAACAGGAGTTCTCCTCCACAGGTAGCTCCAAACCTTCCCAGATAGGATAAGGCAACAAATACCATCACTCGTCAAGCTGATTAAAAACATGAAATAGAGGATATCTGACTTACTTACATCTGTTTTAAGAAAACAATTCTATTGAATATATTGCCTCATTCATGTTTACTCAAGTAGGCAGAGAGGATAATCAGGTCGAGAATCTCTTAACTGTTTATCAGTTAGATCTGTTTTGCTACTTTTTGTTAGCAACAGTGCCATCCCAGAAACTGAATATATATACTTACTGGCATTTACTTTCAAAACAGAACTGATGCTGTCTTCTGGTAAATGGAAATGGAAGTACGCACATTCAAAATTGGTTCTATTGTACTTGTAAAAGGAAAAATTATTATCAATTTGCATTGCAGCAACCTCAGTTCTGCAGTTAGAGAGAGAGTTCTCTACCTCAGAAAGGTGGACTATATAGGATCAGGTTTACTGATAATGAATACCTGGTCACTGCAAGGTCATAACATTTAATGACTGCTTCATTTTCTTTTCTGAACTGTGTCACATTCACTGAAATACCTAAGAGGATTTATCTATTTAGTATCCAAAAGAAAAAAAATACATACCCCAACCAACAATGCAAAATTTAAGAATGTATTTCCGTACATAGGTATTAAAGACTTTCACAAGGGCCAGATACATGTGGAAAGCTTCTAGGCCCATCCAGGTGAAGGAAACCAAGAGGAAATAGTGAAGAAATACTGCAACTGCAATGCATAGGCCTCGCGTATCATACAGCGCAATCCATGAGTCAAGGAGGAAAACTAAGTTGAGCAGAAGTAATGCAGCACACAGCTGAATAAGGATTTTGGAGGGGTAGTCTCTCCGGATTTTTCTAAAAAAGCAAATTAGTGAGATGACATCAATTGTCCATGGATCCCTGGCCTACTTCCTCTCTTGTAGTCCTTAGTGCACAAATGCCATGAAAAAAATATTTATATATTTTCAATCATATATAATGCTTTATATATTGCATTTATACATAGAGAAACTAATTTACAAAGGATTTCCAAATTAACAGTCTGTATGAATCATTTCTTATAATAAGGTTACACAAATCCAAACAATAACTTATGATTCTTAGACTTTACCATTATTCTTTTTTTTTACATTTTATGTTGCACTACTTCTTGTTACACTACTTCCGAAAACCAAAATATGACTGCAGATAGATAAGGCTTTTGACTGGGCTTCTAAAGCCTTGATAGAGACAAGTAAGTCTTTGATGACATGAAAATGAAAGAACAAACGTGTGCCGAATAACTTCCAGGAGGATTTCCAAAACGTAGTATGGAGGATTCAACAGTTAAGGCTCAAATGGAAGAAAACATTCCAACAAACAACAAAGAATACAAATATGTTTTAAAATGCTATAATTCTGCACTCATTTATCTATGTTGTATATCTTAAACACATGCCTTCACACATCTGATATGATAATCCGCTGTAAGATATTTAAGAGTGCTACTTCTTCACTTCTTACTGCATAAAGCCTCATGATTAATTCACTTGTTCACAAGATTAACATTCCTGAAGACTGAATCAACACCCTCCTGGTAAACTAGACAAATTTGCGCATCATTAATGGAGACAGAATCCATAACTCCTGGAAAAGACTTTGCAGTGAAGACTACAAACAATCATAATTGAAGAATAACGGGAGCTGAATTGAACAGGTACTTACTCAAAGGCTATGTAGATCACAAGAGTAATAGAAAGAAAAATTGCAGAGAGGCCACAGCCTATATAGGATATAAAAGTCAGTACCAATTCTTGTGTGGGATTCAAAGGAGTGTTTCCATACAAGTTCTAAAATAGAAACATAAATTAATTTCAGATAGCATGTTTATTAATGGAAAATGGAAAAAAAAACCAAAATGCACTTTTCCTTCTACAATTAAAAAAAAAGGTAACAGTTCTTTTCATCATGAATCTTATAAAAGGTTGATTGAGAAACAGAAAAGCCAGTCTAGTCCTGTGAGGACGAGGGAGTTGGACTCGATGATCCTTATGGGTCTCTTCCAATTTGAGATATTCTAATTTTGAAATCTCATTAGATTAAAAATCTGGTTTAAATTTGATTCATCCTATTTTTTATTTCCTGCAGTATAAACAACTGCCTAAATGTAAAAGCTGCAGTTTAATAAGCACTTAAGGACAATGGAACTCATGGACCCCCATTCAACAAGCAACTTAAGCACATAACTAATTTTATGGCTATATGTTCTAACACTGAAGTGAACAGAAACTGAGTGGTATTTCATAGGTGGTATGTATTTGCTTAAGATAACACATGCTGAAATGTTTTCTTGAATCTGGATAAGATTGCACATTTTTTTAAATAATTACCATCAAAACTGCAAAGCTTGTGAGGTGGTTGCATGAACAGACTGTTTCGTGTACTCTACTTTCTTTAACTATGCAACCTTCGTACGACCAGCCTCCATGTCCACCTATTAAAGAAAACAGCTCTGTTATTCATAAAAGTCTTTATTTATATTACCATGAGTTAACATTGCTAAAACAGCGTGATATCTTGGGTGATATCAGTTACTTACCATTTTTATTAAAGTCCCAGAAAACACATCTAACTGTTGAATTATCCTGTTTGTGAGGTTAAAAAAACAAAAAAAGGTTTTATCAAACTGAGTTTATGATCAAATAATTTATGAATTATCTACAAAATGCAGGCAATAATAAATGCTGTATACAACAAACACACCTGTTTTACATGAACACAAAATGAATTTACGTGCATATAATGGATTAATATTGCAATATGCTGAAAATATATGAAAATATGAAATTTGAAGTCACTATACAGGAGCTAGCTCTCATGCTTATACTAAGATTCTGTTCCTGCTAGAACATTACGAATGCTGTTTCATTGCCTTCCCACACTATCCAAATTCTGGGGATTTCTCATCCTTCCTGATTTTCTAAGTATGAAGAAAATGACCACACAGAAAAGGAAAAACTTCTTCATTTGCAAACATTTGATTACTTTATATTACTATGATGTTAAAGGTAGAGATTTCCCACACACACATGAAAATCCAAAAAATAGTAGCAGTAATACGCTATACTGCTATGAATACAAATAATTCTGTAGTTGTATCTCAAAACTGAGTATTATATGAATACAAGGAAAGACTGCACTAAGCCAGGTCTAGAAAAATGCTTCAGGTACATTAGTGGAATCCCTACATTTTTCAGTTTGTACTATTTTAGTATTTTAAACTCTTTTAAGATATGAGATAGAAGATTTTAATCCCTGATGCTCATTTAGAAGAGACGCTGTGTTTGAGCCCTAATACTTCCAGATGACACAATCCTGTGTTCCAGTTTAGGGAACAGCATTCCCCCTAAGAAAAAAAGACTCCTACTGTTTTCTAGCCATGCAGCACCTAGAAATGTCACGACTGCAGCATTTCCGTAGCAATCCCCACTGTCAGGTTTTCATCTGAGAGTTTTTATTCTTTGAAGAATAAAACAGAAGGGTAGGTAGAAAAGATAAAAACTGAAAGGGTAAGTGATAAAGCAAAATTACCTGAAACCATCTGAGAACAGAACTTAATACCAGTGACAAATAAGCAAAGATTAGTGATTTGAAAGTCCAGATGGAGACAAAATGTCCACACTAGTCAAGCAGAACCAACCAATCTGTATTCTTAGTACAATATTTCTTCTACAACAACTCCAATGAGGGGAAGAAAATCGTACTTTAAGTCTGCCAAAATGTAAATCATACCTGATTAGGTTTGATATTCTGTAAAGTGACAGTAACATTTGCCTTTAAGTTGCTAATTGTGAGGTTAGAAACACTTGATGATATAACATTGCTGATTAAAGATGCATTTTTCAAGGAGAGATCCTGGAATGACAAAAAATAATCAGATTTTGAAATCTTAAGGGAAAGAATAATAGAGTACAGCACCCACAAGCTCAGTTATTATGTGGAGTGAGCACTGGACAAAAACAATTACTTTTTAAATCAGGAAGTTTTGAAATGTGTTTTGTGGGGAAAAAAAAAAAGTCCATTCATATTTTATTTTGCTCTAGTCTTGAGTTTAAAACCCTTATGAACAGAAGATCAAAAAGATACCTGGAAAACAGTGGTCTTCTTAAAAAAGTTAAATATAATTCTAGAAGCCAAGTCCAGCTCTTCAGGAGGTAAATTTGTCAGCACTGATGAAGGAAGTGTAATTGATCCAAGATTATTTAAGTCACTCATTGCATTAATGCCTAGAGAGATCTGAAAAATAAATGCAAGA
Organism: Tetrax tetrax; assembly: GCA_009806455.1. NCBI lineage: Eukaryota > Metazoa > Chordata > Aves > Otidiformes > Otididae > Tetrax > Tetrax tetrax. The sequence goes on along the minus strand of WHYT01017192.1, from coordinate 277,348 downwards.
TTTATGCTTCGTTTGAGTCACTAAAGAAAAATTAAACCCTGACTTATTTTCAGTTTAGAACTTTGAAATGCATATCTCTGTAATCACTGTCAGGAACTCACTGCTACTCTCTCATTCTTCTCCAGCTCCAATGAATAAATAGTACCTGAAAAGGATGCAACTCATTTCAGGTCTGCCTACCATTGAAAATACTCCGTCTTTACCATTTGCTTACAGGGACAGAACACATTGCTGTGGTGGATAATACTGATTTGGAAAACATGAATAGCAGCTACCTAGGTAAATCTATGTAACTGTGTAGGGAGACTAATATTTCATAGCACAGAAGCCTGCAAAGGCAAAAAACTTATAGTCCATATGAAATGTAGCAGAATTCAGAAAAACTGCAAATAGATTTTATTTGTCAATAGGTTTTTAAGTACAGTAGGTTAAGCAGAACCTAAGAACATAAATCCTAACTTTACAATCATCCAGCAAAAATAGCAAAAATGACAAAAATAAACTGGATAAGCTACAATTCAGGTATCTCAAAAGCATATTGATCTAACATTATTAAAAAAAAGATCTGAACTTTCACCCAGTTTTCTGTTCTGTACTTATAGGACAGAGAGCTTTGTTTAGTACAAAATCTCTAACATTTTCTTGTCACACATTAGTCACTTCCCGTACAAATATCATCATCTCAGAGTTGCTGAGAGATGTGAAACATCAGCAGAACTGAAGAAAGAAATTATCTGTGTATTCAAAGAATGGTTGTAATTGGAATAACAGTATGAGCTTTCCACAGTGCCCTAACCATACAGTTTAACTTTTCTGTTTAGACCAGTGGTCTCCAAACATTTTGATCATGCACTGCCTGAAAATTTTTTGAGCTTGCACCCCAAAATATATCTATCTATTTGTAACTTACATGCATGTGCTACTGTACTAATATATTATGCACATTATGAAACACACACAAACCCAGAAATTTTAAAAATATGAGATATGGATTAAACATTATAATTTTTAAAGTGTATTTTTTATTTATTAATTATATAAAAAATATTTTCTTACCACACCCCAATGGACTGTCGTGTGCATGGCCTGGGGTACTCACACCTCAGTTTGGAGATCACCAGTTTAGACAGCAACCAAAGAAATCCCAAATCAATTTCACAAAAGCATTCCTTTTGCTCTAGTTGAACTAGATGATACTTGTTTAACATTCTCTGTATTTCATCGCCAGTGCCATGAGATTTCCAGAAAATCATTACTTAGCAAATATCTGTTTTTCAGCACTACCACCTCCTAATCACCTAACATTCATGCACCACATATTGCTAAGATAATATATAAGAACTCAAATGTTAACATTTCATATCATTTTCAGTATCACAGAAGAGTTCCAGTACTACTTCTGTCTCACAGAATGAGAGGACAGAATGTTGCCAAAATTTGTCCAAAACTTTCCATCTTTCCTTGCTTAAGTCTCCAAGGCTGGTGTCGTCCAAATTATTATTTCCTCAACCACAGGGGAGGTTTTGAGGGAGACAATGTGGATCTAAACTTTCTAAGGACTTCTTTCTTGGTGAGACCAACTAATCATGAGTGACAAATGTATGAATGTCATTATCCAAGTAACATAATAGTTCTTTCCTGGAACCCTCTGCAATTAGTCTCCTTCTAACAGATGAAGCCATCTGGCAATCCTCCCTGACTAATTTCAGCACTGTCAGGGTGGGTGATTAAGTGACTCATGATTCAGAGTTTTTGAGGCAAAGTTGTTCTGCCAAGCACTCTGTCCATTCCAGTGTTCTGGCTGTACCCTCTCTAACAGCTTATTAGTCGAATGCCAGTTTCTGCTAAGCCTGTTGCTTATTCACACCATAATAGAAAATGAAAGGAAAAACTATGGAGGGCTTCAAAAACAAAGTATTTTTTCTCTGAAACTAACACAAACAAAAGATCCTGAAATTGTGACATAAACACAGAACAAAGTCATGCTACATATAAATATAAAAATATTAATACTTAAAAATAAATGCTTGAAAAATTGTAAGTATTTAGAATTATCAACCTGAAGATCAGCTGAGTCTTGGACAGCAAAAGACATTTCGTTGGAGCGCATGCTATTGGATTTGACAACTGCCAGAGCCAAGGAAGGGGAGGTAAAATCAGCAGACATTGCTGAAAAGTTCAGTTTTAAGCCAATATAATCCACCAGTTTTATAATTCTGTTAAGAAAGAGAGATACTTAGTATTACCAAGCACATAAACCCCAAATTCTCAGGCAAGTTGTAGTTATGGAGCAGCAATCTAAGCATAGGGTAAAATACAGCTGACTCTGCTCACTTATTGCGGTGTCAACACAAAACAAAAAAATACACAGTTTTCCATGGCATTATATTATAGTAGAGCTAGTAACACTACAATGGTACTCCTTCTGTTTTGTGTAAGTACATGAAAGAACAAAAAATATTCTTTTGGATTATGATTATGAAAAAGTGAAACTTGCAGAAGCCAATTTATTAAGACAGTCAATACAACATACTGTTCATCTATTGCCATAATGACCTACCTGTTAGAAATTCGGGGTGGTAATTGTTGAGAAGCAGTCAGGACTTTGCTAACCTCACTAACCATCCTTTCTACATCTTTTGGCTCTACTTTTCCAGCTGCTAAATCATTTTCTATTTTGGACACAATTTGCTCAGCTGTGGCGATATTAATGGTAGTATATACAGAGGTTGTGTATGTGGTAGCTGATAGTATCTTTCCTGTGACAAAAGAAAAGTTATGCATTTATTTAAACACTGTGTTCAACAAATGAAGTAAGCTTTAAGAAGCAGAAAAATTAAGCAGACCAACAAACCTTATCACAACTTGGAAAGTGTCTCAATGTGTTATGTCAGACAGAATCCCTTTTTCTTCCTATCAGCTACTTTGCAGATAGCAATACTTTAAATCTTATGAAAACATAAAGCAAGGTTTCAAATGGCCAGCATTAACTCAATTTTTTATTGATTACAAAGTTCCTCACATCAAACCATTAGTGATGTTAAATAATCTATTATTTTGGATTTTTAGCTACTAGATGCCTGAAAGTAGAATAAAATCAAGATAAGATCAGCAATTTGAAAAGAAGCTTTTAAAGATGCGTATGATCTTCATCAGAAAATACATAGCCACTAAGAATATTCCTAATCAATAACAATATTTTAAGGAAGATCCAACATTGATTTGCAATATTTTAAATACTAGCGTAGTGAAAATAAATAGCTACTTGGCTCTGTAACATATTTTTTTTTCTGCCAAAGATGTCTGTTGGAAACTTAGCACAGTACCTATCTATCACAGTTACCAACCAATTTATAGGGTGAGGCCAAAGGCATCAGAATGTATTTTAAAATAAGTATGCACCTCATGAGAGTTGTCTTGGATTTTTCAAAGTAACTGGAAGGTCACAGCTCAGATACATAATTCAGCATATGGCATTCAAATTAAAAAAAAAAAATCAGTTTACTTGTCATATTTACCTGTGCTTGTGTTAGGCAGGCTACCATGGCCATCAGCAGTAGAATGAGGATGAGAAGCTGAGACAGAATGGTTGACAGGACTAACAGTAGGGGTCAAAGTTATTGTGAAAGGAGTGAGGGGAAGCAGAGGCACGGTACTAACGTTTTTTTTAACTGAAATAGGTTGGGTCGAATCTCTGGATGGATGAATTTGTGCAACAGATTTGGTGGTAGACTCTAAGGGGGGACGTGCTATTGGATGTTTAGGGGGAAGCTCAGAGGAGGAAACTGTAGAATGATTAGTGAAACCTACAGAAGGAGAAATTATTGTAATAGGCTTGCTAACATATGCAGCATCAGATTTAATTGAGAAAGCAGCGTTAGTGACAGTTTTTGCTGCAGGTTCGGAAATAGTGACAGATTTATTAGAAGCTATAGAAGGAAAAGTTGGCATGGTAGGTTGAGCAAGAGACTCAGAATAGGAAAGTGTAGTGGTAACACTGGTGGAAGACACAGAAGTTTCAGCAGTAGGTGTGGCAGAAGTTTCAGAGAGAGGATTTGTAGTGGGAAATGTGGAGAGAGTTTCAGACAAAGAAATTTCTGTGAATGGTGAGATCAGTGGTTTAACTGGGGGGCTTTGTTTGGTAGAAAGCATAGTGGGGGAAATAAAAGTATTAGATTTGGGGAGAGTCTTTTTAGAGAGAGAAGAACGACGGAAAGGAACCCATATAGAATGAGGTGGCTCTTGTATAGTACTGTAAAAAAAAAAAGCACCAAAATGCATGTTAAATTTTACACTGTTTGTATTTTAAAGAAAAGAGATTATAATACAGGAATATATATTAATGATATGGACATACTACTAATAATGTATATTTTAAAATCAATCAGACTGGATATTTCATGGTCTAATAACAAATACGAATTTCGTAACATTTTGAGGGTTCTTACATTCTATTTTGCTGCAGTTGTTAACCGATAAGTTCATAAATACTACTGTTGCCTTTGCTGCCTATTATGGTGGTGACCTGACACTGAACAGAGAAGCTATCTGCATCAGATAAAAAAGAAAAGAAAGGGAAGGGAAGGTGTGGGAGGGGAGAGGAAGGGAGGGGAGGGAAGGGGAGGGGAAGAGGAAGGCATGGTGAGGGAGCTATACAGGAAAATTACTGGCAAGTTGTTCTTGTGGAGTCCTTCCTAGCTATTACACTGCAACATGGAAATTGAGTCTAGTAATGCATTAGGAAATTTAGGAAATAAGCAACTCAAATTTTGTACTTATACTTACTACATTTGTAATTCTTCAGCAGTCAAGGAACAATACTTCAGTGATGAACAGCAGCACCGTGCTGAGATGACAAAGAAGCATTAACTAGTTTATCCTGAAGTATAAAAATTGCTAATACTTTTAAGTAGGATATTCAAATAAGCATGTCTTTTATGATTTTTAAACAATAGTGTATATTGCATAATTGATTTTGAGGTTTTTTTCTGAAATTACATTTGCAAAACAGATCTTGACCAGTCAACATACTGCAGTAACCCCAGGTTTTTGCTCAATGGCTGACAAGTAGGGAATTATCTTTTTGTTATTGTAAACAAACCAAAAGGCAAAGCTACATCTTTTGAAACAGAGGGAAAATTGTAAGAGTCCACTACATACAGTATCAGTATCACTAAGAAAGTGTAGCTACTTTAGAAACTTTTCAATTCAGATTGCCATTTTAGTAACACCTTAATATTCTCAAGGGATTTTACACCTAATCCTTTCAAAGTCTTCTTTATTAATATAGTCAGCAATTTTATACCAAAGCTTTTAAAACATTTTTCTATCTTCCCCCTCCCACTCAAAAATTAGAAGGCTGCATTTTTGATGTATTTATACTGTTCAACAACAAAAAATATTTTTATCTAAACAGAAGTAACAGTCTTTTCTTTCAGCAACTCAGAGGTCACCTGTAAATATATTAAATTTAATCTGAAAGAAAGACCGTGTTTAAAGCTTAACTTACCAAGTTGGCTTATTTCCACTTTGTCTGTTAAACTGCTTATATTCTCTCTCTCAGCCAGCTTTGTTATGAAACTGCAGTGTATACTATAATGAGAAGAAACATGAGACTCAAGAAACACAGCTGCCTCATCTTTACAACACAGGAAACTACCATCAAATGCACGTAAGCAGAAATGCTAAGTGTGAAAGCACATTTTTCCTAGGCTTCTTCAAATTTGGGGATACTTTTAATGCACGTAAAACACCAGGCTAAAAAAGAAGAGTAATACATCAGTTTGCATCTGCTTATTTTCTCTTTTCTCTACAGACACTGTTGATTCTTAAAAGGAGTCCTCCCTAATTAATGTTAGTCATTAAATACTTGATAATTTTGTGGAAATAATAACATAATCTCCACTGTTACTGTAAAGAAACTCCAGAGAGGAACTAGCAAGTGTCCTAGGTGGTTATGTCAGTGTATATGAAATCTCCATCACGCGGGGAAAGCCAGTATTCTCTTCTCTCTCTTGACTTCAGAAAGAACTTAAATGACCCACTTATGCTTGTAACTACACGTTTACAATTATGGTTAGATGACATGAAACCCTGCCTAAACTAGCAAATCTACAGTAAGAATTCTTCACATCTAGCAAAGTCAAACACACAGGTGAATGAAAAGGCAACACATAACAGATGAAATGCAGCTTCTTTCCAGATAACAAGAATGAAAACGGTACCCTAACTAGGGTACTTTATATACATGTCAGTATATGACATGGAGGTGTGATCTGACTTTGTCTACTACTATTTGAGTGTTTTGGAGTGTTTCATCCTAATCCAGGAAGATAAATCCCAAATTCAAGCATTTTGGGAAATGAAGTTCGACATTTTGCTTTAGAATATAGTGTTTCCAAGTTGATCAGTTTAAAGGACCAGTAATTTGGTGGTGAGTAACAATTAAATTGACAGATATTATCTACATTTCAGGTTTTTCAGAATCATCTCTGTGGAGCAGCCTTGCCATTTTGATACCTCATGGCTTCCAAACTTTGAACTGGTTACCTTCTCAGGCTTCCTGGCCTGAGATGATGGCTGGTAAGCCAAGCCAAAGAACAGCAACTTGGGATATCTGAAGCAATTCCCTCATAAGATTGCATTGTATTCACAAGCTCTGGAAGTTTGGTGATCCAAAATCTCATAGCCTTAATGGTTAAATTCCTATGTGACTCAACTAATACAAAGATGCAGAAGAAATACGTCAGGCAAGCCTGTGCTTCACCAGAAGATTAATGAAAAGCAATATAGTTTGATTAAAAAAAAAAAATTAAAAGATAAAAAATCACTAATTCTAGGAGAAGAGTGGAATCAGAATTTGTTTTTGTCAGCCTACATATATTTCTCCAGCCTGTTTCTCAAACTTAACTTCCTAGAAAGTTTGTTTTTTCTTCTGTTATATAGCCATTCATACTTGATGTATCACAAGACAATATATGATTTCTCAAACATATGAGCATTTAAAAAATTAACAACGAACCTCTGGTTTTCTGCAGTGCATTCCATAACAGAGGACTGTAGTGACAAATGAAAACAGAAAAAAAAATATTTTGTCAGGAGAAAACAGGACTGATACTTAGATTATGACATTATCAGAAATAAGTTGGAAGAAGGTTTTCCAAACAGTAACAACAGTTAGTAATCTTACCTCACTTACTGCTTGCAAGGTTTTGTTGAACTCTGAAATTCTTTAAAATAAAAAGTTACCATTATGGAGGATTTCTAGTTATGTTTCTAAAGACAATTACAAAAATATGATGAAAAGAACAAGCAATTACTAAGAAAAAAAAAAAAAGAACAATTTTTCAGTTTATCAGTGATTTTTTAAAAAATCATGCCAGTTCTAATATTGTAAAACCACTGTTCAAAGCTTTAAACATTTTCAAAGTTGCCTATTATTAGTCAATCCACAAACTAAGTTTAAACCTCTATCATGACATATTTTTAACATTAATCCACTTCTTTAAAAGTTATTTAAAAGGGCAAAAGGTAAATCCTAATGTTGCTTTTTGGCAAGCGAGTGTTTGGAACAGAATTCTAAATTTATACTCAAAGCCACAGAAATAGAATGAGTAAGAAATATGGATTTCTTCTACGAGCAAGACCTGTTGGCCAATTAGATCTTTTTGATTTTCAGGATAAGTTTTGGGCATAGCAGTAAATATTTACTTATTCAAAGCTCTCTTTACAAGGACCGTGAAAGAAGAAACACCACCAAAATAAAAATACAGATATGACTTCAAGAATACGTATTAAAAACCATGCAGCTATGAAAGTTCTCTTAGTAATCTCCTACAAGACAGATTGAATCTCTGAAATTATAAAAACTATTTATTCACGAAGAGCCAGACTGACATTCTCAACAATTCACAGCTCATGTCCTCAGGTATTATTATTATTATTACTACTACTAAGATCATCAGCATATAAACAAGGCTTTTGGGCCTTGTTAAGCCCCAAGGAAACTGAAGGACCCAAAATCAAATCAGCAAGTGTACCATTTCTTAAAACAAACTCCAGTGGTACATAAAACAAAATTAAGACTATTCTAGCCAATATCAACTTCCTGTTAAAGAAAAATAAATTACAACTCCTGAAATTTTTAATTTGAAAGTGCAGGAATAATGCAAAGTGAAGAGTCTGCTAACCACATGGAAGGTCTCATTTTATCTTTTTCAAGCATAACAAAGATTTCAATCCTTATTCAAAATTACTTACCTCAGTTCTTGTGGGGTAGGTGCAGGAATTGTAATTAATTGTGTGACTTGATTCTTGATGGTTATGTTATTAATCTGTTAGAAACAAAGATACCACAGGTAAGTAAAACCAGTAATTTTTAGCCTTAAAATAAACATGTTAATTTCACACATTTTAACAGTCTGAAATTCCAAAAATAAGAAGTACATTTTCTGATGAATACACCTCAACAAATATTTACCATGACATTGTTGTCACAACTTATGGAAGGGACTGGCTCATCTAGTGTAAGTGGAATAACAGGATCTGATTTGTGAAAGATATGAGCAGGAGGATAGTGACCACATCATATCTCATGTTGGAAAAAGAGGAATTTGGCTTAGTTTGCAACAAAGACAGCTTAGACCAGATACTGAATAAACTTTCTAACTATAATTGCAGCAATGGGACAAGCTCTGTAATAGACATAAGTAACAGACAACATAGAATCCTGGGAGTAAGAAGCCAAGAACTGAGGTGAAAGTTGTGGTAAGAATGACCTAAATATAGATGATATAGCCTTAGGACTCGGGTTTATCTAAAGGACTTCTATAGATCTGCATTCTTATGTTCTTCTGGTTGCCACTACTACCTGTTATTTTTACATTTCATGCAAGCAGCAAGCACCATGACGAAAACATCATCTAACGTATATGGTATTGACATTACCTAAGAAATATTCTGCTAAAAATTAAGAGTTTCAGGAGACAGGAAACCTGTTTTTCTAATAGCTGTATGTGTAATGTTAATACCTTCGGATGGTTTTGGTAGGCATTATCACCACTGAAATGCAACACAATGCAGAGGTGGCTTTTGCGAGGGGCCTACCCCTGCCCAAACTCAATGCTCAATGTACACCTGTGCAGTAGCTCTCTGCAGTGATTTTGCTGATGACTCTCATGCTTGCAGAGACTGGCATGTGAAATCTCAGACTGAGTGTAGATAAGGATGTGTAGGAGAAAGATACAAGGTCTTTTACAAGCTAATGTCCTTTTTCTTTTCTATTTGAGTTTTCCATCTTTAACAAATGAACATTCTCATCCTCATAGTATTATCTTGGTACTGAATAATCTATATGGTCCTTGCTTTGCAGGATATTGTTCTCTTAAAATTCTGTTGTGTTGTGTAAGTGGACACACTCATGTCACAAAGGCCTATTCCAAAATTAATAACTGATTAAAAAAAGCATAGAATGATACCATATTTATAACAGTCTCAACAAGAAATATTCCCAGGATGCAAGTCAAGTTAATTTATGCCTACGCTGTTGCCATCTAATGATGCTTGCTTTCTAAACTGAAGTGCCTAAATTAATCTCCAAAGGAAGATCCTGTATGCCTAAATGTAGATTCTTAATTAGGCAGTTCCTCTCTCCAGACTTCCCAGGGCTTCTCCCTCCTTTCAGTGGCTATATAAAGAATACAGACACTTACTGTAGGAAGTTTAGATGGAATTCTAAAATTTAGCTGCAAAGCAGCTGTTTAAGAGAGAGAGTAGATTCATCCACTGCAAATATAACTGGTACTGCAAATTGTAACTTTTGCTACAAATTGTATTTGAAATAAAATAAAACTATAAAAACATAATAAGAATCACGTCAGAGCATCAGTATTTTAAGTGTAGACAAAGAAACTCATTTCAACCTTCCTTACAATAAAGCTTTAAGAGAGAACACTTACTATTTCTACATTTAGTGACGTGTTACTTTCTTCATTTGCCTGAAGTCTTACCTTGCCCACATAGAACACTAAAACCAAAAGGCAAAGAAGTTAAGAAAAGCAACATTAAACCACATGACATGACAGTATTTGAAAATTTAAAAATTCACTGTCTTGTGTTACAACAGAAGGGAACACTAGCTTTTCTAGTCATTCAATAGTTTTGAAATTATTCTTCCATCTCTTCACTTACTATTTCCACAAATGAATTAGTCCAATAGCTTCATTATTTGCTGTATATTTACTTCTGCTGGCTGTCTCTAAATTTCTTCTAGGTTTGTTTTGGTTTGATTTGCTTTTTTCCAAAACAGAAGAGCTGTGCTGCACATTACTATTAACACAACTTCAACTCCCATAACAAGAGTAAAATGTGTTGATAAAGGCAAAGTGATACTCTGAAAATTATTCCCTTGGGGATGAACTTTCAGGATACCATAATTCAGAGCATCATTCAACAGTCCTTGAGAGCTGGTGGGCCCTTTTGGGAGACAAAAAAGAACTTCTATGACACTTCTCTTCCTGCAGCCACACATTCAGTGCAGGCTATAGAGAAAGACACATACAGGAATGCATACATGACATCACCCAAATCATCTAGCAGTTTACTGTGTCAACCAGGAGGAAAACTATAGAGGTGGGTACAGATACTTATTCTGCCTCTTCCTAATTTATAAAGTACTCAGCATATGGCTAGTTGGCAGAAGTGACTTAATTTTCTTAAGTGTTTCTCACAGAAGTTGTTTATCGAAGTGTTTTGGAAGGCAGCAACACGTATCAACAAAATCTTCTTTTACTACTCTTTTGTTAACACACGTAAAGGGAGCATCACTGCCCTTTCCATTTTCCTTTGTTTGTCTGTTCTGTCACATGATACTTTTAAAATACATGCAGGCTTTTAGAATAATTCCCCTAAACACTATTTCAACTTCTACTCCTGATATAGAGTTAGGCTCAATATGGCAGACATTAGCGTCTCCCATAGCATACTAGTTTCTTGTTTTCTCAGGTTTGTAATTCTTACCTGCAGCTTTGTATCCTTTGATATAAGAAGATAATCTAAACATTACTTTTAAATAAAAATCCCACATTTTATATTAATTTTTTTATAAAAACTCTCTAAATTCACAAGAAAATTTATTACAGAGCTAGCTTTTACATAGTAACTGAAAGTTGCCTCATTACTCAGAATAGAAAGTAGTTGGACATGTTTTTTGTAAGAAAAAAAAAGAAAAAGAAAACCACTAACCTGAAAAATTACAGACATGTGTTCTGTTGCATAAAATTATTTCTCCTATAGGTTTTTTTTGGGGAAAAAAAAATCTAGTGAGTAAAAAAGTTGAATTTAAACTCAGTACTGACAAACACACATATTTACAATCATTTCAATATCATTTACAAATAGTTTCAAACGTCTTTCAGAAGTATTTCACATACTGTCTACGCTTCACTCCTGTAGGGCATTGACCAAGACATTTTCCAAGACTTAGTATTCAGAGTGAGACATGCTGGTTTTTATTAATTAATTTTCAATAATTTTCAAATTATTGTTTTAAGTAAACACAGTCCCTGAGATTGTGTTTCTTATATCTTTGTGGTAACCTGCTGCTCTGACTTAAAAAATAACCAAATTTTTCTGTATGCTGACCTCTAGGCAAGCACTGCAGAATTAGACCCTCTACCAGACTGGAGATCAAAGCAAAGTAAGACAGACTGCTAATATGTCACACCATGATACCAAGAAAAAACATCTTATTAAAAATATTTGGGAGCAGACTTCTTGAACTCACACACACTTGAATTTTGAGGAGCATAAAAGAAGATCAATGGTGATATATGAATCCTACCTGGTGTTATGGTGGAGTGATAATCAGTGATGTTAAGAACTTCTGTTAAAAAAAAAGAAGTTTTAAAATCAAGTTTTCACATTTTATCTTAAAAAGCCTATGACATACATGTCACAAAAATAACTTTCCTAATTTCCACTTTAGACTCTGCCTTCCCAGGAGAAGTGTAAACACGAGGCCATTTCTAAGAGAATTAAGTTACTTTCAGCATGGGAAACGAAAAACCAGCATTCGGCATGAGATCCATCCAGTCAGATGTTTACATCCCCGTGTAAGCCAGTTACTCTAGGCGCTCTATTATTTGGTGGACAAAATGGTGCTTCTGAGGTTTGATTCCCATTTAACCTATTCTACATGCGCACTTCAGCATAAGATGAATCATGTTTGGAAAATGCGTTCTGTCCATCAACTATGAAAAACAGCAGGATATCTAGTTCATATACAGACATGTACTGTACTGACATGGAATGAATCTACTCTTTTTTTTTTCAGGAAAAAAAGAGGCAGCAAGTTATTCTAATTCAGTCTTTACTGATCCTAGTTGGCAACAAATTGCAAGAACATGTATCACGTAAGTGTTGTTAAGGAATTGTCTTCTGTAAAATACTTTAAATAGTATCAGAAAGTATAGAAAACATTCTATATATAGATATGCCAAAACCCCATGTTTGCTGAAATAAAAAAATACGCCTAGTTCAGGCTTTAATAAGCAAAGTAATATTTTAAATAAAAAATAAAGGTTAACGTCTCCGTGTCAGTTTAATGTGCTTCAAAACCCTACCCATGCAGACTTAAAATACGGATCAGAGAAAAATACAAATTTCAAGACCGTGTAAGAAAATAATTTGGGCTAAATGAATCCCAATTATATAAAAAAAAAAAGCTAACTTTCATGAATGCAGCAAACATTTCCTTTCAGACTTTACTCTCTTCATGCTAATTCTCACCTGTAGTTTCTGTAGTCTCCTCTGAAGTCATATCTGAAGAAGAAAAATTAATAACAGTAAAAACAATGAAAATAAAATAAAAATCTAAAAAATCTTTAAAAATCTAAATCTAACTAAATCTAAATAAGAGAAACATTAATAAAATCTTGCCTGAAGGATTAATAGGATAGGTGACAAAAGTAACAATAGAGGATTCTGGGGGGGGAAAAAAAAGATAAAATAAGTGGAAATTGTATTAATATTTTATTTTTATGAATTTTGGAGAAAAAAGATCAAGCATGCAAAACTTTGAACAGGAATTGAATTTTAATTATCTAAATTTCTTTTTAAGAACAACAACAGTGCTAGTTAGGAATATTCACATTATTTCAATATAAATATTTGAAATAATGTTCACAAAAATCTGAGTATTTGAATACAAACAGCTAGTAATTGAGTTCCTTCAGTAAGTTCCTTTTATTGGTTTTATTCTTTTAGAAGATGCAGATGAATTCAGCATATCCAATAGCAATAATTGCTTAGCCCCAAGGACCTTTTCCTGCACCAACTGAAAACACTCATGAGCGGAAATGACACAGTTTGGCAAACTGTCTCTCCAAAAAAAGCTATTTTTGCCAGTAACCATATATAAATAAAATAGAGTGAAAATTTTTCAGCAATATTTTTTTTCAGCTACATCAAAACGAAAAAAAAAAGAAAATTACATTAAGACAATAAAGACAATAGAAGTAAACTTAAAGATTGCTTAGGAAGCATGTGCTTAGTAAGCATGTTTTAGGTGTCAGTGGAGGAATACAAAGTGATTAGAAGAGCAGTTTATATCAGTCCAATATAACAACTTAGTGCCTTTTTAAAAAATGGGCCAGAACAGCTTCATAACAGAAGAACATTATGCTTTCCAGACTTCTTTATTAAAACCATCACTGTAATTAGTAGAAACAATATCCTAAGTTTAATAAAGAAAAGTTTGTGGCTCTGCATAAAGACAGTTGTACATCAAGGAAGAAAAGCAGTCTACTTCATTATATGGAAAAGGAAAGGGAGCCTTTCTTTCCGATATATTTATTTCAACTAGACTAGACATTTTGAGCCTTTTCAGAGTGTCTTCTTAATTCCATATTCAGAGTAAAAGCTAAGAATATTTGGTTCTTAAGTAACAACCGTGGAGACAACTGAGGCAACTAGTAAGTGGCCAAAATGTGAGGAATCGGAGTCAAAACTAAGTGCTGACCTCATCTGTATTATTTGGCTTGGTATAAACTACAACAAATATTAAATTGGCTGCAGTTGTTAAAGACGAGCCATTCCCAGAGAAAGACTCTATCCGTAAAAGAACAAAAGTATGTGTTTGTGTCGGTATTATTGCTTTTCTCCAGAGCATGATATGTCAGTATGCATTAAGCAAGAAAGCAATTGGCTTTCACACAGCTAATTCTGTGTGTCACATTCTTCATTTTTAAAAAATGCTTTCATGGATGATGTTCATTGCCTCTGGTCCCAGAAGTTATTAGTCTCACATGGGTGTTTGTGTGTATGTGTGTGTGCATGTGCGTGGGTGCAGTATAGCACACTGCATCAAATGACATATGCACACCTGAGATGTGAGGGAGCTTTCTCACCACAGTGTTCCATCTCTGTCATCTCTGCAAACTGTTCACTGTTTAGGTTACTGGGCAAAAGGCTCTTGATCAAGCAACTTGCACCTACTTCATCTCCAAGCATCGGTGTCGCAAACCAGGAGTGATCCTATAAGGTATGCTATTTCATTACAAAGCAGAATGAAGAAATAAGTTTTCTCTTCAAAAAATAAACAATGAAAGCATTAAATGCTGGAATTCATTTACATTGCAACATTACCACCTTCAATAAAAGCAGAAGATTTACCTATCAGGAAATAAAAAACATTGCAGCAATCAGTAAAGTCCTGAGTTTCTTACCAGAAATGGTTGTTGCAGCCAATTCTCCTGAATTTGCAGCTTTTGTTTCAGATAGAAAAAAAAACAAGAGGGGAAAAAAAGAACATAATGACGTTTCAGACACATACATAACCATCATCAGCCTTTCCTTAGATTATCAAAAGTTTACTGCATTCACCAGAAGAGGGCAATACCTGCTTATCAGAGGAACACTTTCGAGTTGTCAAAAAAAGCAGCTATAACAATTATTCATTAAAAAATTACAATTTTTATAAATTCAAATGGAATTCAACTGGAGACAATTTCTTTTCAAGAAATGCTGGACACTGTATAATGTTAAGAAAACAAAACTCATTTACCCAAGATATGTGCCACACTAGCCTGAAAGCCACATGCCTACCCTGAGTGTCTTGCTAATCCTGGGAATGGGAATCAAGTGTATATAACAAGATAGCTCTAGCTAGGTATGAAGAACTCTTCTCAGACTCTGTATAATGACACTGAGACTTGCCGTTTAAAATTTATCCCACACATACCTGTTCTCTTTTCTATGCTGCAAAAAGCAGTATTACAAAAAGCTAATTCAAGTTTGAACCTCTGATCTTCATAGAAGCCAGCCAACTATTTATATAGCAAACACTAGCCACTAAATCTTTGATGTTGTTACAGTCAGTATTTTGATCAAAAATAAATTAGCAAATTTGATATCTCATTCACACCGTATGACTTCAAAGTTAGCCCTTTCATTCACTGAGTGGTCAAGTTGCAGTTATCTCAGAAGTATAATCTAAAGAACAGCTGGCTGCAAATATGAAATGCTATTTTAAAAAATATGCTTAAGGTATTCCAACATCTTCTCCCAAAACTCACAAGTCATCCTATAACGGTACTTGCAATACACTAATATTGTAAAGTCTTTCCTACTGTTGTAGAACAGTTAAGTCAGAGATACTAAAAGTCTCTGTGGAAAACCAGATTTTTTTTGGTTAAACACAG
Source organism: Tetrax tetrax (assembly GCA_009806455.1). Taxonomy (NCBI): domain Eukaryota; kingdom Metazoa; phylum Chordata; class Aves; order Otidiformes; family Otididae; genus Tetrax; species Tetrax tetrax. The sequence goes on along the minus strand of WHYT01017192.1, from coordinate 261,650 downwards.
TGAACAAGGAGTTTCTGAAATCCTTGGTTCCTTGCTAAGACTATTTTGCTTGCCCTACTGAAAACTAGTAATAGCTTCTTTTCAAAGGATAAACGTAAATATAATTTCTGCAATGAAAAGAGAATTAGAGTCATCTCAGTGACCTTATTTTCATTTTCTCTGGAAAATTACTGATGCTATTTGCACCATGAAATATACTAATGAGCCATAAGGATGAGATGGATAATTAATTTGCAAATATTTACATATTCTTAACTATCTCCATGAACTAAAAAGTAACAGCAGCAGCAATCTTCCTGTGTACTTTCTAAAATACAAGAATAATGGGAAAAAAATAACACAGAACCCCCATATACCTGTAACCTGTTTTCTGCCAGGCAACGTAGCAGTAGTATCAACTACAAAGGAAGATTTCTTAGGAGCAAAAGTTTATATATATATTTGTTTACATGCATGTATTCATGCACTTTTTTAAACACAACCATTTTAGATATGCTACTCACCTCAATTCAAGTTGGTTTGCAAAACTACTTTGCATCCATTAAGAAATGTGTGTTGAGTCTTTTTGAAAGCTGGAAGTTGAACTCTTTTGAGTTCAATTTTTTACTCAGTTTATCGCTTTTATACTTATGGAAGACACAGAGTGGGCTGTGGGCTTTCCTGCTGCCCTTCCATTGTCAATGTCCTCAGAAACCCTTTCAACACATTTGCTTGAGTGAAGCTGCAGTAGACTAAATAGCAGCAACCAAAATGTTGGTTGCACCTGGAGTAGTGCGTCCCACTCTGGAGCCCCCAACATAAGGAGGACATGGACCAGTTGGAGAGAGTCCAGAGGAGGGCCACGAAGATGATCAGAGGGCTGGAGCACCTCTCCTATGAGGACAGGCTGAGAGAGTTGGGGCTGTTCAGCCTGGAGAAGAGAAGGCCCCAGGAAGACCTGGTAGCAGCCTTCCAGTACCTTATCATGAGGCTTATAAGAAAGATGGAGAGAAACTTTTTAGCAGGTCTTGCTGCAAAAGGACAAGGGGTAATGGTTTTAAAATAGAAGGAGGTAGATTTAGACTTGATATAAGGAGGAAATTTTTTACAATGAGGGTGGTATAATACTGGCACAAGTTGCCCAGAGAGGTGGTAGATGCCCCATCCCTCGAAACATTCAAGGCCAGGTTGGACGGGACTCTGAGCAACCTGATCTGGTTGGAGATGTCCCAGCTCCTTGCAGGGGGGGTTGGACTAGATGACTTTTAAAGGTCCCTTCCAACCCAAACTATTCTATGATTCTGTGTAACAAGCACACACAGCTGTGCTTTCACCCACCTATTTTTGCAAAGATGTGGAAAAGAAATACTGATGAAGTGAAGTGATGAAGAAGTGAAATTTTATTAATACAAAGAGAAGCACAGATATTAAAAAAAAAAAAAAAGCAGGAAGCAGGAGGGTTAGGTAAGACATGGATGCTTTATTCCATACATATTTACAAATTACATGAGATGTACTTTGAGAAGACTTCTACATCAGGATGTGCATATACGCTCACATACCCAAGAGCTGCACTACCAAAGAACATCTAAACAATGAGCAGACAGATCAGGCTGCTAGAAATTAAGTGGCTTAAGTGGATCTGGACTGGGAATGAAAAGATGAGCTATTTCTACCTCAATGGGGCCGTGAAACATGTCCCTAGGGACACCTAGGGAGAGATGAAGCATACAGATGGGCTCTTGATCAAAGTGTGGATCTGACAATTAAAGCTATTGCACAGGCTACCCATGAATGTGAAACATGCACTGTAATCAAGCAAGCCAAGTGACTAAAGTCTCCCTAGAACAGAAGATGGTGTCTGGGCTATCAATATGAGGAAGCCTAGCAGATCGATTACATCAGATTACTGCTGCAATCCTGCCACCAGGGCAAGTGTTATGTGCTTTCTGTGGTGGAGCCAACTAGCAGGTGCCTAGAAATGTACCCTGTAGCCTATGCCACCACCCAAAATATAATCCGGAAGCTTGAAAAAGAAGTGGCAACACAGAACAATGTACAGTTAATCCACTGTCATCTACTTCAGCACCCTTGATAGCTGAGACCCTGGTTGTTGGTCCAAGGAGGAAGAGATATTCTCTTCAAGTCACTGAACCTTCTGGGACACTCTAGCTATAGCTAAGATATAGGCCCGCAGAGGAAGAACAGAGATTCTCTTCGAATTGCTGAAGCTGGTAGGACAGTTTCTCCACAGTTAGTGCCTTGATATCCAACCAGTCCATCATCATGAAGGTGTTGGCATGTTAAAATGGTGCATACTGTACTAAATTCTGTCACATTACCCAATGGGGAATGGTGTTGCTGCTGACTGTTTCACCTAACACTTCATGATTGCCTTTAAACTTTTGCAGAAAGCATCCTTTAAGCAAGCCTGAGAGAGCAACTAGAGTGGTTTCTTAGGAGAAGGAGAAAAAGAGTCTGAACTGTAGTGAACTAGAGTGTCCACATGGAAACACGCCCTGCCCAATCTGTGTAGTATGGAGGGACAGGGGGTGGCAGAGTAAGAATCATAGAATAGTCTAGGTAGGAAGGGACCTTCAAAGGTCATCTAGTCCAACCCCCCTGCAAGGAGCAGGGACATCTCCAACCAGATTAGGTTGCGCAGAGTCAAATCAAACCTGGCCTTGAATGTTTCCAGGGATGGGGCATCCACCACCTCTCTGGGCAACCTGTTCCAGTATTATACCTCACTCAGCATAAAAAAAAATAAATTGCCTACTATCTAATCTGAATCTACCTCCCTCTGTTTTAAAACCATTATCCCTTGTCCTATCAAAACAGGCCCTACTGAACAGTTTCTCCCTGTCTTTCCTGTAGGCCCCCTTTAGGTACTCAAAGACCACTATCAGGTCTCCCTGGAGCCTTCTCTTCTCCAGGCTGAGCAGCCCCAACTCTCTCAGCCTGTCCTCATAGGAGAAGTGCTCCAGCCCTCTGATCATCTTCGTGGCCCTCTTCTGGACTCTCTCCAACAGGTCCAAGTCCTTCTTATGTTGGGGGCTCCAGAACTGGACGCAGTACTCCAGGTGGGGTCTCATGAGAGCGGACCAGAGGGGCAGAATCACCTCCCTTGACCTGCTGGCCACATTCCTTTTAATGCAGCCCAGGATGCAGTGGGCTTTCTGGGCTGCAAGCACCCATTGTCAGCTCTTGTTGAGCTTCTCATCCACTAGCACACCCCAGTCCTTTTCCTCAGGGCTGTCTGCTGGCCTCTGTCTCTCAGGAAACATGGCGAGACAACGCAAGGGGCAACTGCTTTCTAGGCAAGGGCAAGACACGATATAGGCACTGAACATTTAAGGAGCAGCAACAGCACTGGCAATCTGTAGAAGTACAGACATTACTGGCAGAAAAACGCACATTTATGGACTGACATGTTCTGGGGCCTAGATGACAGGTTTATGAAATGAAGTACCTAAAATCTTACTTGTATTAATTGAAAAACACGCCAAAAATGAGAATGGTTTGTATTATCACCCAGGACTATTCTTTCAAACTAAAGGTACCACGTCAGCTCTCCCTCACCTTGGTGGCTAGGCAATATGGTCTCTCCACACTGCAGTACTTGGCTGACACCACAGAATGGCATTAGATAACCATGACTGTATATTGCTGATAAAATCAGTTTTGACATTCAAATACACAAAAAAATACCAGGAAATTAATAAAAATTAGATTTTCTAAATAAGCTGTGATAGCAAACTTAATGTTGAAAGTTTTTTTTGCCAAAAATTTCACTGATGCAGGCAGGGAAATCGATTTGCATTAAAAATTCCCATCAGAAATGCCGAAGTAGACGTTTTCATTCCAAATAGATACATATAACTTTCCAGCTTTAAAAAAAACCCCAACAATTAAAAACATTTTATATCAAAAAGTTTATTCCACACTGCATTTTAAAGTCTATACAAAATCTCTTCTAAACTTTCTTACAGGCAACAGTTATTGGTATGTATTACAGCAGTTACCAGTACTGTGCTGCAACTACCATACATCTGTATTCAGTGTTACTATGATACAGCCATATGAAATGCCTGACATTAATATATTTCACAGGACTTACTCATGAAAAAACTGAGAAGCCCGAACAGCAAAATTTCAAAATGGCGCTGTTCTAAAATCCATCTATTTACAGAAACAGGCACTGAAAATATGATATTGAATTCTCATATTCAAATTAAATCTGTATTTTCTATTAAGAGATTGAGTTCCTTTAAGATTTGATAAATCTTCCAGCTGGATAAACATTCTTCCAAAACGAACCATGGTGCCACACAAGGCATTCATAACAATAACATGTAAAAATCCTCCCCAGTTGTTCCACTGTAGACATTAGCTGATACGGACTTTTTATCTAAGTTAGATTTTGAGGCAGATTATAAAGGTTTATAGGATAAAACTAAGTGCAATCTTAATTTTATGTTTTAGTGCCTCTCATGACACCTCATGTCTGCTCTGACTCTTAGCGGTGGCATCATGGAAGAAAGGATTAATTATCACTGCCTATTAGACAGAAGCAAACATAAGAAAACAGTGAAAATGCTTGTTCATATGAGGCTCTGTCACTTTAGCTAGCTCATCCTGAACAGAAAATTTAGGTGCAGTATTTTTAATTCAGGTTTTAAGTTACACAGGTTTTTAGGAAATTAGACTATAAATACATTTTTTTATCTGTTTGTATGAAGTTCTGTTTGCATAAAGCTGTACATTAGAGACTGAGGTGAATGAAATCACCTCTTCTCTGGCAGGCTGATTTCCAAAAAGCTACTTCCTTTGATATCACAGAAAAGGGAGGCAACAAGAGCAAAGAAAGGGAAGGTCAAACATGTGTTCTGTTAATAGGTACAAAGTAGAGTGGTACATGACTCATTAAACAGGTATTTTTTTCCCATCACATTTATTTCCTTTAAGAGCTTCTAGAAGTTTCTGTAGTTACAGTTTTAGAAGGAAAATGGTATTGGAGCAAACAATTTATTTTTTAATCTCCAGCTTTCATGACCCACTCAGTAAACACTATGGCCCAAAGTTTGGTACCCAACAGACTGGGATGCAGACTGCATGAGTGGCAGCTATATTTCTGCCTTCTGCCTGAGAAGGTAAAGCCTTGGAACTCCACCTTCCCTTCCAGGAAAGCTGATCCTGTCAGCAGAAGTGAACACAGCTTCGGAAATCTTTAAAAGAGATTACATGAGCCTAAATCATACCTTCTATTGTCCAAACCTGTGAACTAGAACAACAGCCCAAACTTAATTTTTCCTCTTCCTTGAGCATGCAAAGGCAAAATACTCACAAAGGGCACTGCTTTCTTCCTGTTTCTGCCATGAGCATTAAACTGCTTTGCTCGCACAAGCCTGGAAACCTCCTCCAGCAACACCAGTAGCAGGCTCAGCAATAATGGGAGTGAAAAGGATATGTGCAAAAGAGGGGGGAACACCTTAATCTTGAAGGTTGGAAAGGATAGTAAAGAAAAATCTAAAATGCCACAATATAAACACTGAATTGTATTTATGCAAAAAATGCAACAGGCACTGAACTCCTGCTAAAAGTTAGAGCACTAATACAACAAATGAGATGACAGTGCTTTACTGTCAGTGATACTATTTACAGTTATGCCATAAATAATCTATTTTATTTATTCATTGAAATTTCTAAAAGACATATCTTCATCTCTGTGCTCCTTGCATGGGTCCAGTGTAACAGTTTGAATATTTATATTTCGATTAAGAATGTTATTGTTTAATGTGTAACCTGAAATTATTAATGTTTAAACAGTACATTTCTTCCAGTTGTCAAGTTATTATTAAAGGCAACTTGCAAATATACCATGTAAAAATGACAACTGAAGAGCTGTTGCTCACAGATGACTAAAGTTTTTTTCTCAAGCATTTAGCATTTTAAGCTCAGCCACTTTCTTGTGTCTTTGTATTCACTTAAATCACCCAGAGCTTTATAATACTTAGTGCACTTTCTTCTTGGATTATTTTAAGACAATAGTGATGTCACTTATATTATCCACATTCAAGTATGTAGCTAAATAGGAATCATTCATCAAGGAATAGGATAAAGAAATTTTCCACAGTTGGCATTTGGAACAGTGAGCACATCTTTCTTCACTTACATATTTTTAAATACCAAGAGATGATCTTTAAAGTGAGATGCATTCAATCTGTGGCACTCTTTCTCCATATCACAGCTGTTAGGTTACTTCTCTTTCTCAGCAAAAGGGGAATTATCAAAGGAACCTGAGGAATGTAAGTGGAAGTTTAGTGACGCATAATATGTGGGGCCTCCTTCCCTCTTTGGCTCTACCTGCAGTATTTACACCTTCTCAGCATGCAAGCAGAGGAGAACCAGCGGTTTGTGTGACTGGAAGAAACAAGAGTTGCATCTTTAACTCAGATCTAAAAGTTTTCTATTGCTAAGTTCCATTAGTCCAAGAAATGTGGCCACCCCTCACCACAAACTGGGAAGCAGTCAGATATGTCCTTTATTCCAAACCTGCAGATACATAAGATACGTAGCTACTGCAAAGGTAATCCCATCCACATCTGGGGAATAAACTACTTGATTAAAGTTGAGCATAACTTTAAGTCTTAAGTATGTGTGTAAATCTTACAAGAATCAGGATTCTGGTCTTTACTAGACCTCACATGGTTAAGAAAAAACTAAATATACTTTTTTAGTAATCTGAATAATTATTATAAAAATAAATAAAAAACCAACAAGAGTCAACACAAAGAAATGTGGCAAAAGGAGGTAAGGAAACATAAGTTAATAATGTGATGTTAAATAAATGTAGAATTATTAATGGAGTGCATCACTGTCTATGAGACACCAATTAGATAATGGCTTACACTGCATAAAGATTTTGAGTGATCAAGCAAACGAGAAATCACAGAAACCATGGTAACCTGTGACTGAACACTTCGCAAATTGTTTTTTTATGTAGGCACAAAATGCCAACCAGGTTATTAAAAAAATTCTGAAACTTGTCCTCCGGCACAATTATGACTGGAACTAACCACTTCCTTTTCACCTTTCGTGCCTACACAGAGGCATATAGCCTTTTTCCCAAGCTTTAGCCAGCCCTTTGCCAGTAATGTTCTTTGTGGATGCAAAATCAGATCTTTATGAAGACTTACTACTCGAAGTCCTTCTGTTTTAACAAAAACAGAGAAGCCCCCAAAATCAGATCATTTTTACACAGGTGTACAGAGAAACCACCCATTAAAATTACCTGACGCTATTATATGCTCCTACTGTCAATGCTTTGCTTTTGTTTAATTGTTGGACTGATATTTGCTAAATATATGCCTTTCATAGGAGGAGGGCAATCAGCTAAAATGCATCTATCCCTGAAAACAGGCAAATAAACCGTTAAAAACTTCCAGCAAACTTTTCTTCAAAAAGCTGTTATTCTTCCAAGTTATCTAGAGGAGATAACTTATATTTGGCAATAGATCTGGCCTCTGTACTCAAACAAATATGTCAGTATAATTAAAGTTTAATTCGGCTAAGTAAGAGAGCTTTGGAAACCATGCATCTTACACACTCACTAGAGAGCTCCTGCAGTCAGACAAAGGATTCTACAAGCCCCTAAATCATTACTTCTAGCATCATTAATCATTTGTGGCTGGAGTTGGGCATTGCCTAACCAAGCTGCTCTGCGATACTCAAGGATGCCCTACATTCAGGGTAGAAAGGGCTGGAACTGAAAACAGGAAGGTTGTCCTTTCTGTGCCTCAGTGAAAGATAACCAGGTGTTCTACTCTATCCAGGATTTACCCCCACTATCCAGACAGATGTATCTCAGACTTTCTTTGTACCAAACTTTTGTTTTGTAGCCAGAATGTTCCCCCTTTCAGCCCTAGGATTGTGTTCCTTCGAACACAGTCACACATGAGCAAAAGAAGGACATCCTTTCTTCAGCTCCTCTCCCAAATCACAGAACCCTACAGAGGATATATGCTCCAAACTACAGCATCAGGCCAGCAGAGGCATTTCATTCATTATGGCCCAGTGTTCGAGGCACTCTTCCTGAGTCCTGGTTTGTCGAACAGATTTCTTTCTCCCCCAGAAAAATAAATCTGGTCACTTTATTTTTATGCCTATACTAAGACACTTTTAATCTACCTAGTCAGGCAGTGATCAACCTCTGAGCAACCTGATCTAGTCAGGGAGGTCCCTGCTTCTTGCAGGGGGGTTGGACTAGATGACCTTTGAAGGTCCCTTCCAACTCTAACCATTCTATGATTCTATGATTCTATGATTATAACATTTCATAGCTAAATGATTTTTTTTAGTCTGCACAAAATAGATAGGTACAGTTTTTAAGGATAAAAGTGATGAAAACTAAGATTAACTGAAGCACCTATGCTACATAAGAATTTTAGGAACCAATTGAGCTAGTCACCTTAAAATGTCTGAAAGTCTTAGGGTTAATACCATTTACTATGGTTGATAAATTGTATCCTACCGAAACTTGATTCAAGTTTGTCTTCCTTGTCAACATATACGATAGCAAAAGCTAGAAAGATGATTATTCTCTTGCTTTAATTCCATTTCAACTATATTAAAACCCAATTTGTCTGAAAAGAAAATCTTGGTTTGGTTTGATTTAAAGCTTTTTATGGTACTTTTTCAGAGCAGAGAGGAATTTTGAGAAATGTGTGAGAAACCATTTGGACATTTTAATAAAGGAAGACATTACTGATACAGAAACAAGAAGAAATCAGAGCCTCCAGTAATCTTTACAGATGTAGGCCATACCAGCTAAAGACGGTGTGATGTGCCAGTGAAGCAGTTGCAAGTTGCACTCATTGATATTCTGGCCCAGCAAATGTGCAAAATGAGGACCAACAATACTTTCCTCTATATTTATTTCCTGAATAGAAAGTGTGAAAATTCATTATTTTAAGATGTCATTGATAGAAAGCCCTAATACTTCTAGGAGTTTTGGTTGGATGCATCCTGCTCTCGTTATCATTACAGTACACAGGACAGTACACAGAGTCCAAAGTTCTGGCAAGTTGAGTCTTTAAAGGACTGCTGCTATGCTTTTTACATTTAGATAAAAGCTGGTGAAAACTGCACATCCTCACATGATCTCATTAAGCATTTAGCTAGAAATGACCAATAGACAAAGACTTTGTAAAATCTGGAACAGAAATGTTAGACATATTCGGATCAACTTTTGACAAAAATACTATTTTCAAAACAGTGCAATGGTACTTACCACACGGCAAAGAGTTATCCTCTTCTACTGTCTTATTATAGACCCAATCCTCCTTTCTCCAGCGTATAACACCACTATCTTTGCAGCCCAGAGATTGCTTTATATTTGCTTTATCCCACATTCTGAACATGTACAACTCTCCAGTCATACCCAGGTTAGGTGACGTAGCTGTACCCAGCAGCTTTGAACAGCCAAGTAAGAACTGGCCTTTTCCAGGGAAATTAACCTTCCCAGTTAGTTTTTTGTTTAGTTCTTTTGTTCCATTTATGAATAACTTCATCTCCTCATCTTCACTTTTCCACTGGATACATATTTGGTTCCAAATGTTTTCAGGAAGTCTTGCTGTTGTATTTATTTGATTTCCAAACAACCATATCCTCAATTTACCATGATCTCCTGTAAGTCCAAGATCATACTTATTTGCAGAGAGATTGCTGTGAGATGCTTCTTGATTGTACACATACGCCGTCCAGGGACTATCTGAGGAATATAGCTTGAGGTACACACAGACAATGAATTCTTTCAAGGGATGCAGAGAAATTCTTTGTGACATAGTCCAGGGATCTTCGCATGCAGTCTTAAAGACAGCTTTATATTGTCCTAGGAAATCCTGATCTGAATAAAAAAAAAAGGTGATTTGCAAAATTATTTCATTTTTAAAAGGATCATCTATATGAATGTTATTCTTCCATATAGTACTGTTCCTAGGCATCTATCTAGGAGTTTTCAAAACAACACATTAAGAAACAACCTTATGTTCTTCTCTTTTGATATTCTGTGGTGGGAAAGAAGCAAATTTGGAGGCATGCTCATGAAAGCTTTGAAGTAAAACTCACATACAAGACGAAGGATGGCCATGTAGCTCTCTAAGGCAGCACTCAAAATGACAAGTGGGAGGCAAAAAGAGAATCACAGATCCTGGTTCCTGTTCCCAGGACTGCATGGGTATTTTGCATTTAATAGATACTGGATGAAAAACAGAAACAGAGCTAGAAGAAGAAACTATAGCTCCACTGCCTCCTCATGTCCCAGCCTCCCACGCTGCTTCTCTGAACAAGATCATGCTTCTCCATGCCACTTTTTTTCCAGCCTTGAGATTCTTAAATCCTCTGCTGAATGCTGGTAGAGTTTCAGCAAGAAAGGTAGAAAATAGCCATATTCTAGAAGAGAATGAGTTTAAGTAACTTTCAGGAAATGTGTTCTGGAGCATCGGTTTATTTTAAATTTAATCCCATCCAGCCCCCATTCCCTGTTCTCTACCAGGGCATTTACTTGCAGAAATAACTGGTCTGTGGATCTCAAATCTAATAACGTATTGAGATGATGGCAACTCAGAGTTCAGCTGTGACAGTAAATAGAATTCTAGGTGCTAATAGTAAATTTACTGGTGGAAACAAGGTGTCAGGCTCTATCAATACTGGTAAAACAAGTAGTGCCAGGGAACGCCCCAAACACTGGAACTTGATAATAACTGTTAAGTTCTTGTAGGTGTCTCATTTCCTCCACTGTCCCACTACAGGAAAGTACAGGCTTTTGTGCCTGTAGATGTAAGCTCTTTGGAGCTGACTCTTATTTTGTGGAAAAATGCACATTCCAATTGCAGAATCATTATCATGATTGCTTGCTTTATGATGCACCCATCAGCAATAAAATAAATCCAAACTAAGAAAAACTCCTTATGGGATATGAAATGGAACTACAGAAAAATTGGATGCTCAGGCAGTGCAAGAGAACACAATACTGACACCTTTAAGGAGGCATTTATTTATCAATATATGCAGAGCTTTTATGTACCCTCCAGAAGAGGTATGTGATTAATCATGATTGGTCAGGGTTGAACAGCAGGGAAAAATTGGTCAATAGAGGAAAAAAAGCTTTCCCATTAGCTCCCCCATGAAAAGACAAATTTCCAGGCAACTTGGATTGGGTTGTTTGGTTGTTTTTTTTAAAAGGTAGGTTATATGTATAGTCCTAGTTAGCTGTCAAGGTCACAATCAGCTCTTCTGTGATCTCTCAACCAACCAGAGCATCAGCTTTCATCACGCCAATTCCAAATCAAGAATGTGTTCAACTTTTCTGTCTCGTGACCACAAGGCTCTCAAATTTCTTTTTCATTAGCAACAAATGAAAAACAGGAGGAAGTTCCTAACTTCCAAGTGCAGCTTGATAGGTACAAGCTACCAGAAAAAGTCTGAAACAGAAAATGTATCACTCCAGTATCATGGAAAGTCATTGTTGCATACTATAGATTTGAGACTCCCTTTGTGATGCTAATTATCAGAAACCTGTAAGCATCTTTCACAACCCTGAATCATTCCTGAAGTTCAACATACCTCATGAAAGTGCCATACAAGGCTGTAGACCAACCAAAAAGCTCTCAAGAGTACAGGCTGAATTAGGTGAAAATCCTAACTAGCGGACAGTTGATTTTGAGTGGTGAGATAATACTTAGCATGGTTTTACAGTAACGGAGAAGAAAAACATACTTGACCCAACAGCAAGCAGGAGACCTACTTCCCCCCTGCCCAACCCTAAAGCATGAATTCACTCATTCAGTTTGGCCATTTGTCAGAGCCTAACAGGCAAAATCTGGGATACTTAGCTAACAACAGTTCAGCACAGAAAACTAGTTTTTAAAACATGACTTAAAAGCTGGAGTAAGGAAGGTGGGAGGTGGAAGTGTCACCAAAGTGGAGATTTTTAGATACAGACTCAAATGTACCTACCCTTTTCAGTAAAAGGATCACTACAATTAAAATAGATCTGCTACCTTCCAGTTTGGACAGATCATGAGGAAACTGTTTTTATAAAGGAAACAGCCAGCTAGATATACAGTTATATGCTAACACTTGTGACAGGCTCTCCAAAGAAAAGTAATTGCTCAAGTCTTTCATTATTAAGTAGGAATTGTGCTGAAGGTTTTGAAAGATTTGATCTAGCTACTGTTCCTCAGAGAGTATATGTCAGAAGTATACTTGCATGACTCATCTACCCTCCAAAGTTCCTCTAAGCAATCTTGAGCATGCCAAGATGGCCAAAGCTACTGGCCAAGGAAAGTCTCCTGACATAGCTTCAAACCTTGAGGCACTGTTAACTAGCCAGACCAGAAGGCTGGAAGTCCATTCCTGAGCAAAAATGTTGATCAGATCTTGAAGTACTATCAGCAGACTTGATTTCGGAAGTGAACAAATTCTGAGAGAGGCTTGATTTCATGTTAAGCATTAAATCAGTGTTCATGTGCCAACAGTGAATTAACTAAAGGGCTGCAAAATCCTATTACATTCTTTAGGGAAGCTGACACTACAAAGTTGTCAAGGGAGCCAGAGTAGACATAAACTTGCAGGTGGAAACAATCTTAAGGTAGGTGACCAACAGAAAATGAGATCAATACTGCTGATGATTCTCCTAGTCTGCTCTGTACCATTCAAAAAGACTGCTGTTGGTCGGTATGCAAGGCCTGACAAATTAATTTAAAGCAATAAAAGAGTTTACTTAGAGAGGTCTACCCTTCTGGAAACTGGAAAGTCTAAAAAGTGCCAAAAAGTGGGGTCAAAATTAAAAGAATAGATATCAATACTATCTGAATTGTTACAAGAAAGGCTTGGAAAATTTTATGTTTAGTCTACCCAGAGAATGCTGAAAAAAAGCAAAAAGGAAATCAGAAACATAGTCAGAAAATGTACTTTGCTGTTCCAAGTGGAACACATGCAGTACAGAATTAAATTACTTAGAAATTAATAATCAACATAATCTTGGCTAAATCTGTTTGATATGTGGGTGGATGCAAAGTAAATAGGAGATGACATTACATTAAAGCTTTTGCAAGTTCTGTTAATCATCGCTTATTTACTCTAGTAATGGTACTTGTGGGCTCCAGGCCACCCTTGACCATAGAATCAAGGAGCTGGAACTGGCTGTGCTCTGACAGTGGCATTCCTGGCTTACAATTGACATTCAGAAACCTAGCCATGAATGTACTTTTATCACCAAAGCACAGAAAAGGTAGCATGGTAGAAAGAATGCTCAAAACATCTCCAGAGTAAGAAAAATAAGCAAAAAACCACAATCTGGAGTCACAGAAACTCCATGCAGCGGTAATTGTGGGCTGACTTTTCAATGTCATTTGCTGTATTTTGGCACTTAACCTCTTTCAGAAATGCAAATTTTTCCTTCCTAATACATTTAGCTCTAGTAGATGCAAGAACTGTGGTTTTTACCCTTGCTAAAACTAAGAGCATCCACTTAACAAGCATGTTCTCTGAAAGACATTTCTCTCCGGAAATGTATGCACATACTTCCAAACATTTAGAATAAACTTTCTGAGAATTACAAGGTACTGCAAATGTAAACCAAAAATGTAATCTCTATTTTTTCCAACATTTTCAGACAGTAGTAATTGATATCTTTACAAGAGATAACAACCACAGCTAGTAAGAATTAGACATACAGGAGCAGACCCTCTCAAGTACATAAGCACCAGTGCTATTTTGCTTACATTGCTAATAGGTACTGTATGAGTGTAGTTGAGCATTAGTCGAGTATTCTCTTGAATAAAAATAGGCACAAGTTTATGTGTCTGCACAACCTGGCTTTTAACCAGTAACAACAATAGTCATTAATTTCTATGCAAGTGTTTACCACCTGTGACACATTTGACTTGCTACAGTCCATTAAAATGACATCGTAAGAATCTTGTATCCTAATGTACTCTGCCTAGAGCTCATAACTGTTCTTTACAAAAAGTTTAAAACTCTAAACTTTCTAGATGTGGATCACTTTATTCTGCTGAATGTTTTGGAAATCTGAAGCTAAGAACTATTTCCACAAAATTAATTTAATCCCTCCTTTTCATTCACAGTTATATTTCGATATCTGGGGATAAATCACACCACGTTATCCAGAGTGTCCTAGATATGGTAAAGAACACAGGCAGTTCTTCTCTCTTCATATTTCCTGGAGAATATAAACAGACTTGGTCACTTTAGATGAGGAGAGAACTAAACAGAGATGCTGCTGACAGCACTAACATCTTAAAAAACAAACAAACAAAAAAATAGGGTGGAACCATAAATTACCCTTCCATCAGTTTAGCTTTTCTTGAAGGATTACTGACACTTGCAAGTGATAGGTAAGTGAAAGATGAAATCCATCTCTGCTTGCTTTCTCAGAACTCTAGATGCAGTTGAATTTTCCCTGGAAAAATTATTGTATGACATTTGCCCATCTGCTGAGCATCCCTGTCCTTTTTACTATTCAAAGTACCTGAGGCTAAAACCTCACCATCTTAGTATTATCACCTGAATCTCAAATTCTGTCTCAATAAAAGCTTTGCTTTATGAAAATTACTACATTTGGAGAACTAGAATCAGAATTAGTCTAGTTTGTAACCTATGAAATTTCATTGCTAGTACAATGCCATTAAGCAGGCATACTTACTAAGTATGTTTGAACTGCAAGAAACTCTGACTATCTAGAGTAAAACAACATGCCATGACACAGAAAGTAGTTTCTAAAACTAGCTATTACGTATATGGCAAAAACCACTTCTAATTTTTTAATATTCCATGCACATTACTAACATGATAAATGTATTACAGACTATTGATATAAGAAGATTTACAAATGACAAACACTGTTATTTATATCAGTTGAGGTCCAGAGTAATGACATATTTGCATCTGCCAGTTTATAGAATAACCATGAATAAAACACAATTTGCTGATTCTACTGTACCTCATACCAAAGCATCACCATGTTAGTTACCCACCTTGTATAAGAACCTTATTAATTTATTTTTCATTTACTGTCATATAAAGAGCATAGACTGTCAAACTCACATTCATCATTTCTGTTGCACGTTTTGGACCTTACTATCTTTCCCCTAGCCCTATTCAGACCCACAACCAAAAGCAATGCAGGAGATGTTCTATGCCTATACATGCACCAAGTAGAGTGAAGCTCAAGCATCTTGTGGTGCTTATCTAAAAGCAATGTAAAAGATTTAACAACATGTTCTGAAAATAGTAACACTTCCAGTTCAAAAAACCAGCAAGAAATAAATTTGTCTTCTTATTACATACTGTGTTTATGTTCTCTCCTCATCCATAGCCAAAAATAAGTTACTACTATTGATTTTTTAAGAAAACAAATAATATAAACATAGGGTTTGTATATCCAAAGTGCTAAGTGCCAACTGTTTAATTTCTTGTTAACGGTACTTTTTCCTCTTGATTTCAAGAGGGCAGAAACTTGCCTGTTCTGAATATACTCAAAAGTCCTATTCATCAAGACTAATGCTGTTTATTTGGAATACCAACACTAGGCAAATCAGGAAAAAATTGTCTTACCTTTGCCTGCTGTAGCCAGGAACAAATGAAGTAAAAGGACTGCTAGAACAATCCTGAATCTCAAGAAAATGTCCTGTATTCTGCCAACACAGCAGTGCTGTTTTCCCAAGGCAACCATTCTAGAAGAAAAAAGAAATAAATAAATACCCCAGTGTCTAGAAAAAGTGCAGGTGTGCAGATATTATGACAAATTATGTTTCCAATCCAAGAGTGTAAATCTTTTCATCCCTATTATACTATCGGGTATATATTGTACAGAAATGCACAAATACTCCGTATATTGCCAAGTCACAGAGAAAGAAAGAGCTGTTTGCTGAAAGGAAAAGAAAAAACAAAACAAAAAAAACCCACTCAAGCTCTGATTCTCAAAATACTCACTAATATCTCAAAGTATGGCCATGAGTCCTTGCACAAATAAGGCTTTCAACATTTGAAAAACAAACAAACAATAACAACAAAAAAAAAAAAAAACCCACACATACAAAAAAACCAACCATAAGCAGCCAGAGAGCAAGCTTTGTTAATCTCAGTAAGTATATAGAAAGGATGTCTTCGGTCCTCTACCCATAGGTTCTATCATCTGACATTTTAATAGCAACACTGTGAACTCCTAAGGAAGAAGCAAGGGTTTAATTCCCAATTGTCAGCTCATTCTCAAGGCACGAACAATGGCAAAAAAAAATTAGAAATGCCCCAAGTCACTGTGGGCAGCAAGTTCATGGAGAGTATAATGAAAAAGTTTGTCCACATTTCTTCCTAGTGATGGTTGCCTAATGTGAGCAGTAGGACATGGTGGTGGAAAAAGAATGTGCCTCCTACTATAGGAGATAACGTTCTATGAAATTATACACTTTTTTTAAAACAAAAAAAAAAGGTGCATCTGAATATTTTGCATGCTGAAAGAAATGTTAAGTGAAATATTCATGGGCTTTTTGCATGCATTATTTCTTTAATAAAAAGGTTTAGAGAGACATAGTTACAAGTGATTCTGTAACTGATTCTTGAAACAAACGCAAAGCAGTAAACTAGGTACTGTTTATCTTGAATGTATCAGCTTTATGGTAAACCAGAGCATTCTGCATGACACCAGAAGTTTAACTTTGCCACCACAAGTTTGGTGCATGTGTGAGTGTTTTGGTCAACACTCATACCGCTCGCAAACTTCACTGTATTTTTGTACATGTTGTACCAGCCTGCAACAGGTTTCCTTCTTTTCAGAGACTGTAGATTGTGAACTCTTTCAGAAGCTGCAAATTTGTCTTAAAGTCAGGGCTAAAATGTATTTTTTGCAAGCATTCACATTAATGTAAATAATTATTAGCATTAAATGGTTACTATGGGCTGAACTGTCCAAGAGACGTGCTAGAGGAATAAACTCAGAAATAGTGAAGTTGGTAGGCAATTGACATCTTGGAAATTGATTCAATGTGCAAGCAAATAATTTATGCACCTATAATAATGTAACATGGAAAACATAAAGCACAGGGTTTTTAAAAATTACAGCACTGCAACATTGTTACCAGGCAGTGTTTTCAATAATTACACAGTATGCGATACTTCTAGCAGAAAAATAAGATCGTACTGATGGCATTGAAGCAGACCAGTCTGCATGATGACACATACTGCTTCCACTTTGCAGATTCTGGATGCTACGTCTAAAATTGAAATATACTAAGGAAATAACAGTCAACTTGTGGCAACATCATGAGTGACATCTGCATGGGTGCTGCAGCTGTTAAGCAGCAGGAAGAAAGGCTACTGATAAAAAAAATACAAAAATTAAGCATACTAATGCTGAGAGAAAATAAATGGTATGCTAAAACAATGGACATAGCTAATGCACACAATCCTATGCAAGAACAGACCAAACCCAAACAAAAACAAGTTAAAAAAGCAAGAAATGTCACAGGTGGGCTAGCTTTCTAAAGATTCACAGGAAACATGTCCAAACCTATCTTCAGCTTGCTTCTCTTGAACGCCTAAAAATAACGTATTAATAAAGTTGTTCAGCCAGTAAACTAAGGAGCAGAACTACATTAATTATCCTAAGAACTTGATCATGAAAACTGCCATGCTTAAATATATCTGACAACTTCAAGAGATGCCCATCCAAAAACTATGTTTCTTTGCTTACTCACCCTTCCCATTCTAGTCTCAAATTAGCTCACTTCCAAGCAAAAGCAAGCTGCACATGTATTCCTACATTTTATGGGGAAAATAAACACTATCCATAGTGATGTACTTCGACAACAAATTAAACACAAATTCCAGTATCCTTTGCCTTTACTACCTAGACATCAAGAGTTGAAATTTCAATGGGATGGAGCCCAAAAACACTCAGTGGCACTCACAAGTTTAGCCATCGATGCTGGTTAAGTACTGAAGCCAACTGCTTCCATTTCCCATATAATATTGTCTCAAAATGCTCCTACATTCCCTGCATTTAGCTTCCTACTTAAGCCTCAGTTCTGCAGAGTTACACACGAGATGAGCTGACTAGGACAAAAGTTTACTCCTGTAACATCAAGCGTGCCTTCTATTTGGTCTGGTAGAACTCATTAGACAATCATGTTAGTGTGCCCCATCCACCAGAAATAAAAACAACTGCATTCCAAGAGTATAAATTTTAGGGCAAGAGCCAAGAAATTTCTGGTTCTGACTCCAGCTCTGCCTGAGTGCTACATAGCCTGAGGAGTCTGAATACATTTTCCTTCAACTCTGACCTTCCAGAGCAAGCTTTGATAGTATGTGTCCAGTGTTTAAATGAAAGGCTGCAATAAATACTTTCAGCACATTTGGATTTTTATCCTCTCTGGATTTTTTATGTCATTCTAACTTCCTGAGATAGGCCCAGCAAAGACAAATGGTGGCAGAGGCATAGCTTCTTGTTGACAGAATACAGTCACATCAAGACCTATGAAGCTATTCAAAGCTATGAATAAAGATTAATGGTCCCAGGGACAGCAATAAAATCCAGATAGCAGGAAAGTGAGTAAAGGTACAAAATGAAATCCTAACATGGTCACAGCTCAATTGACTTTTTACAAGGCTTTGGACACTTATGTTAGCCCAAGATTTGTTCCAATGTCCAGATTAAAAATACAATTAAAAGAATCACAGAATCATTTAGGTTACAAAAGACTTTTCATGAAGTCACCATATTAATTGAAATAATGATCATATGATACATTCCAAAACATTGGGACTTTACGTTTCTCTTAAACTTAAGTCCTTCTTTGTATTGGAATTCTAAAGCTCTATTCTTAATAGTGATCTTAAAAAGGAATGTAATTGTAAATATACAGTTGTGGACATTATAGAATTAGGCATAAATGTTTTTTTTTATTTGTTATTAATTTTGTTCATTTGTTCAAATTAACATTTTAATTGTTCGTTAAAACAGATTATATACATCATGACTCACAGAGCCCAGCATGAATCTGCACAGTTTTTGCAGTAGGATGAAAAGTTTTCACTTGTAAATCAAGCAGATCTAACAGGTACAACAGCTACTGGGTACAACTACTGAGCCACCCAAGCCTGGGAAAGAATTCTATTCATAGACTACAGGTAAAGATATAACTGGTGATCTTTACTTTCTCACTTACTACTCTCAAATAACAATTAAGTCACTTTTATTTACAAAGAGCTCACTGCCTGAAGTAGAAGAGAATACAATCAATTACTTTTCTTTATAGTCAATGGATAAAATGGAAATTCAGAAAACAAAGTAAAGGTTCAGGCATAAATCTGGTCCCTCGTGTTTGCTCTCCATGAAGAGTGCTCTACTTTGACCAGCAACAGTCTTGTAGCATTGGTACCCAGGTTTTACAACATTTCATACAGTGTCATTAATTTGAAAGTGAAACTAGAATTGATAGAACTTTTCTTAAAACAAATGAACAAACATACTTTGAAAAATTAGATGGTTGTTTTGTATGTTGTGTTATATATGTTGCACTTCTGCATTAATATCACATTCTCTGGAAATTAAAGGGGTTCCTAGAAACAAAGACAGGATGATGGTATAAAACAGGAGTCTATATTCTTATCATTAGTATTAAATAGCTTATGTGATATGATTTTACTAGTTTTTTGATGGAATTGTCCTTCAACACAATGGGAGTTTTACTTGCCTAAAGAGCACAGACTTTCTGCAGTAGAAGTTACTGAAATCTAACAGGTTGACCAAGACAAACACTGTGACAGGGATCCTGCTGCAGAAGGACACACAGAATAGAGGAATGAAGGTCAGTAAGCTGACAGCAACTTATAAGAGCAAGCAAAGAAGGCTGTTAAAACCAAGACTGGTAAGGCTTTTACCATTCTTGCTGCATCCAGCTTTGTACCTCTGAAAGATGAGTAACATCATTTAAAGATGATGTTTTTAAAGCTCTTCAGCTAGCTAGTCAGTCACAGGTATCCGCAGTGAAAGGACTTTGAGGTGCCCCAAGAAACTCGGCTTGTGCTACAAATACAACTGGAAGGCACTCCAGACGGAGTCTCATGCCTCTACAGCCAGCCTCAAGGAGGAGTGCACGGTGCGACTCCACCGAAAGTGCAGGGTGAGAAACCTGGACTGCTTTCCAAATGTCCACTCACGGGTGACATTATCAAGAGATACAGGGCTTACCTTGCCTGGTATTACAGCAGATTTATTTTCAATAGGCTTAAAGCCAAAGAAAGTGCAAAACATAAATACAGCTGTTCTGTGCTCTAGTGTACTTTGTTAAACCACTTTTTGAAAAATACATTAAAATTTTACAATTCCTGTTGAATATATCTATTTACTGCCAGTCTTTAAAATGTAAAAAACTATTAGTTCTTTCATGCCAAGTTTCAGGCAGAACAAGTTCTCACTGCCAATGCATAAACTGTTGGTAATAGAAACTTATGTTGGAAATCATGACCTGAAGCAATCAATCATTTACTTCTAATCACGCTGCCTGCTGCTGCACTTCAAGTTGTTTTATTCAAGTCACACTTATTTCATACATAGTCTTTAGGGCTCATTCTGTCTACTTTTGTAGTTATCCTCTATTAAAATATTTGATTTTAATAAAAATGTTTCCCAAATATATAGAATTTACTGCTGAGGAGGAGGGGAATGGTAAGCTTCTGGCTGTTCTGTGACAGTCTGCATTATTCAAATCTATATGAGGTGATAAAAGGCAGAAAAAAGCAAGAGAAACATCATACTGCCCAGGTAGGAGAACTTGAGAACTTCTTGATTCCTTTGATTACTCTCAAAAACATAAGCCTGTAGACTTCTTCCATCAACCCCTTATATTTTCCAAACTGGAACCAAAATGTAGTAAAGTTTTAATGTTATTTTTAAATTTTGGCTGAAGCAAGTTAGATGTAATAGGGAGGACGCTTATGTTGGAAAGTCTTATGTCACTGCAAAGTTTGGCACATATATTATTCACTGACTTAACAGCAGAAGTAGCACCATTGACTTAAAAATATTGTTCCATGGGAGTTTTATTTAATGCGTTTTTCCAGAAGACAGTAATAGGATTATTACTGTCTTAGAATAGCTTCATTTTCATTAATATTCTCCAGTGTTTGTCAAAGGCTGTAAAAACAGGCATACTGTCTTCTACAAAATTTAGTCACTTCATGTAGAACACTAGCTTTTTCTAAGACTGCAATGGTAACGTGTGGAGCCAGTTCAAGGACCTTCCAAACACGTCCTCCTGACATAAACCATTACTGTTTTCAAAGATATTAAATATTCTACTTTTTAATAAGTAGAGAGAAACAAGTCACTTAGTTACAGACTTCTGCAAAACTCATAGCTTATTGGTTCAGCTCTTAACCGAAATAAACAAGAGGAAAAACTCTCTGAGAAATCTATTATTTTGTTTAGTCTTTCAACTGCTGTGGGATACTGATATTCGAAAGGTTTATTGTTTTGGGGTTTTTTTGTATTTGACAAATACCAAGCTGCATAAGCCAAAGTCTGCCCTTAGCTCAACTCACAGATCTCCCCTTAGATTAGTGTAAAAGTGCAAGATTAATCATTAAGGTTTATGTAAGTAGGTTCGTGAGTGTAATATGCTATTGGACGGCTCTCTATTACAGACTTCAGTGCCAAAAAACACTTTCAGTACTTAACTCTCTCTTACAGTAACTTATGTCATTGTATATAGTGCAAAAATGGAACAGGGGACAGTTTCAAGACAGTTTTTGTTCCCTCTTATCCAATTTGGCAATGTTTCACCTCCTGATACCCAGCAGTCAACTGGGAGATGAACAAGAGGCCTCTTTCTAGCTCTTGTAAGTTCTACACTATCCAGGAAATCCTTTTCTGTATTGTGTATTCCCTTGAAAGAACAGTATTATCCACACACTCTATTAAATCTTCTAGAGCAAACTGAAATGCCCTTCGGTGACAATACCTGAGCAGGCTTCCACTTCGAAGAGTTTACAAAGTACTGATGAAGCATAAGAAGCAGAGATGTAATAAAGTAGTTATGTTTGTCACGAGTCTGGTTACTTCAACTACAGGCAGGTTGTTTACATTTTCATTAATAATACTTTCGGGTATGGAGGTATATAGGTTTCATGGAAGGAAATAACAAAAGAGGTGTTGTGCAGAAGACTGAAGGTACAACAAAGACTACATTTAAGTTGGCACACAGAAAAAAAGATTAAAGGAATGCTAGATATGCACCTTGAGCCATGTAAAAGGGATGAGGAGGGGTGTACAAAGATATAAGCATAGAAAAGTAGACAAATACAAAGTTTTGCAAAATCTTTATATTCGGTGGCAGGACTTGAATTTGATGGAGAAAGAGGGAAGGACAAAGACTTTTCTAAAGCTGGAATATTCAAACCACTGAACAATGTAAGCAGGCCATAAGGAATCAGGTGAGGGCCAGACATGTCAGAAAGAAGACTGTTCAGCTTATGCTTTCAATTTTCCTACTTTTCAAAAAATGAGATCTGAAAGTTTATTTCATCTTACTGTAAGTGGGGGAAAAAAGGAAACAGTTGTTTCTGCTCAGTTTACACTTTCCTTCCCTCCTTTCCACGTTCTCTTGGCTTGAACAGCTGCATTCCCCCCCACCCCACCCCCGAAGCCTTAAAAAAGAAATTATATTGTGATTTCATCCTAAGCTTCACTTTATGGATTTAACAGGTCTCTCTTGGATCTTGCACTTGGAGCTGTTAAAATTTCTCGGGAAGCTCAGCAGCACAATACTTGGTGAATTGTTTTATATGGGTTGCTTTTTTTCTTTTAAACAGTTTCTCAGATTGTTTTAATCAACAGCCCAATGACCAAAATTAATAGTTTGCACCAAAGAAACAAAGCTCATCAGTTTTGAAAGACAGATGCACCGAAAAGACCATCTTCTAGAGCCTCACTACAACTCTGATCAGGAATATGGCCATCATTGCCCTATAGAACCTAAGGAAATAGAGTTGTTTTGGCACCTCAGTCTTCACCCAGGGTAAATATTTGGGAGTCTTCTATTAAGACATTCTAGAAAACGGGGTTATGCCAGAACAGCATTCTGGGCCTCTTTCAGCACTTCTCCTCCTTAGGGTACAATGTAAGTCTATGGAGCACAGGGGAAAGGAGATGGCACCATTGCCAGGTCAAGCCCCGTAATCAGCTGCTAGTGAAAGCAGGGGAGGCAAAGTTGAGACTGGAGCTCACGTTAGACTAATACAACTAAAACAAGTTAGTCAATAGCAATTATTCTTAAATACATGAGAGTGGTCACACAAGAGAGTAGATGACTTCAAAGCAACTTTAGAATAATTTATTTAAACTGGCACCATTTCTGCGTGCAGCCCCCACGAACATATCAGCTCAGAAAATTTACTTTGTACAACTGCACTCCACATGGCTTCTTTCACAATTACCACCTCTATAAAAAAAAGTGATTAGCCTTCTTACAAATAAACCACCCTAACCACAATGCTGACTTGCTGAAACATAGATAAGAGGGGAAAAAAATAAAGCACTTTTTAATTCAAGTTATATGAATACTTGGATTATGCTACGAATAAGTAATGACAAAACAAAGTCTCTGAGACTTCAAAACATGAAGTGACAAGTATTATCAGAAACCCATTCAGTCAGCTTATGTAATTAATTAATTTGTGCAAAAGAAACAAAGATATTCAACGTCTGGTTAGGAACTCAGAAACTAAATGTGGAATTTGGCAACATTTACAATCAGGCATGCCCAGATGTCTAATAAATCCAGGCAGAAAGCCATAGTAGTTTTTTTCTCTAAAGAATATTAAATGGATTTTTAAGAGAATATTTAAAACATTAAAAGCATCAGTAAAAAGATGTTGAGTTTTGTTATGTGTGCACAATAATGTTTCCATAATCAGCATACTCACGTCACTAATTTTCGTGCTGGTTCTACCAGTTCTAAATGTGTCACATCTTATCAAACATGATAACTTCTGGCAGACCTACTGATGGATCTCTTAGGCCTCAACTCTTCAATGATTCCTTCAAGGAACACCATAAATGAGAACACACACAGTGCTTCATTTAGGAGTGGTTTTTCTTTTTCTGGCAACTAAGTCATCACCTGAGGTACTCATCTCATGCAAACTTCAGAAAACTGAAATAATGTGATAAATTTCCTCTAAATTCTATGGAGTGAAAAGCATTTGAAGTAGATTGGGGAAGTTTATAAACTATTTCTTTTCCATACACTGTCTCATCTAGTATAACTGACATTCTACAATTTTCTTTCAAAGTAAACAAAAATAAGTAAATCATGTTATAAACTACAGTTTTTCTCTTGAGAAATTCAGAACACTGTATTTCAGTAGCCAGCAGAAGACCTAGAATGGAAGAACAAAATCACTGTATTAATAAGGCACTAGCTGAAAAACAGCTAGTTGTGTCAAACAATAATTAGATTTCTGAGCTAGGTTACTCATTGATAAAAGAAAAACAGAAAATGTTGAGGCTGGGATTTTAGCTGACAAATACACTTCTAAAATCTTGTATCAATTCCACTACGTATTACCTACAATAAAACTGTCCTGAAGCCAATGTAAGACTCACAGGTGGAGCACCTGTGGTATACAAGATGTTCAGTTCACAGCTGGAGACAAATCCATGTGACTCATGCAGGGAGGAGTTTGAGATCCATTTTTTTTGGTCTTTGACTTAACATCAACTACAAAGGATCCTTTGTCCACCCTGAACAACAATAAATTTCAAAGATATTTTGGCACACAAGTAATGCAATACTCCCAAACAACTGAGTCCTATTAATTACCTTATAGTTACACAAGCCTGTCTTTTCATAGAGCAAGTATAGATCCTTTCCTAACTGTAATTCCAGCAGGAAGTCATGACTGGAAAGAATAGGACCCTCATAATCATGAGCACCTATCTAATAAACATTAAATTATTCACTCTGATCCTTTCTTGTTCACCAGCTGAGTAGCACCAACTAGTGCTCTGCAACAAATTTATATTCTCTAAATCCATGCATGTGAAAAAAGAGCAAAGCTTTTAACTGAACCTAGACGCAATAATACTACTAAACTTACCACTTATCAGAAAGCTAACATTTCAGGCCAAATAGCATGCCTTATTCATGCCAATTCTTCCATTGAAGTAAATGAGATTAATTGTATAATCTACCCTGAATTTGGCCTTCAAATAATTTTATCTACTATTTCACTGAAAACATAAAATTCCAAACTCAAGTGTAGTGATCAGTTTTAACGCTATACTGTGTTTGCCAAGGCCACTGATCATGTTACATATTAAGAACTAAAAATTGTCCAAATTTAGCAACAACTATTCTTTCTTAAAGCCCAAAACTTTCTCAATCTGCCAACATTCTACAGTTATTAGTGGAAGACCTGACTAAAAGCATTCACAGCACAAAAACTGTAAAAATTGAGCATTTAATTTGAGAATGGGACTTTAGTCCTTTATGTCTCTCCAGCTGGCTCTAATTTGAGACAATTTCTATTGATGTATTAGCAACAGAATTTTAACATTAAATTTGGAAAGCATTGAAGAGAAAATTGTGCTCACAAACTCCACCTGATCTGTAGAATTACCTTAAGATACTGAAGTGCTATTAATAAAGATACTAATAACATTAGTTCACTTGGTGCCTGACTGTCACAGCAGAAATAAAATAATACTAGCTTGCAGTGTAAGTAGAAATTTTGTGGCCCCAATTCACATCTAAGCAAACTTTGTTTATACGCAATTTGTTTCCTGCACCTTCTTTCAAGGCATTTCACTTCAGAGATTGTCTTTATTAGTAAGTTATAAGCATGCTTCCTCAGTGAAAACAAATACTTGAAGACCCTCCTAAGCAAAGACATGTTTTCTGTTCTTTAGTTTAACTCAACAAACACATTTCCGGTCACCCAGCAGAGGACCAAATCCTGCTTGTTTCCCCTGTGCAGTTAGAGAAGTATACTTTCTGGCTTAGGAAGGAATGGCTAAAGCCATAGGCTTAAAGCTTACGAACAGGAATACGAACTTGCGCAGCTCTCTACTGATGATGATGTACGCTGTTAGCCTACGCGAGCAAAAGGAAGAAACATATTGTGAGTAGAGACCCATAACGCCAGCTTTGCCTTTTCAGCGCAAATGACAGAGTTAAATACCCAAACAGTTTGCTTTGGGACCAAGTAACACTTAGGCACGCCTGAGGTTGTAAACTCTGTTTTGGCTCATGCTGAAGCCCGTTCTACGGCGTTTTCAGCATTAGTGTAATCAACTGCATGTAAGTCAAAACCAGCCCGGGCTTGTACGCGTGTTTAATTTGCTGGGTAGGCATGCCCTTAGAAGGCTAGAGAATTAGTTTGCAAACATTTCTTCGACGTTTCTACATAAATCAATGGGAGACAATCACACAGTAAAAGCAACAGAGTTCAGTGCTGTTATAAATACTACCCAGGAATGACAAAACCTATGTATTTGCAAAGCAAAGCAAAACCAAATTCAGCCAGGAAAGGATGCTTCCAGTACACTGATCTCTCATCACGTGGCCGGTGTAAAGACAAAAAAAAAAAAGGGTTAAAATCATCCTCAAAACATTATGCACAACAGGTGACTCTGAAGACATTTCACTTTTGGTGATACAGGTGACCTCACAGAAGATACGAGAAACAAGCAGCAAAAGCTTTTGATCTTAATATATTCTGAGCACCCACTGCCACAGAAAACGTATATGAGAGCAAAACCTGACCCAGCCTAGAAATACCGTCCCGACGGGACGCTGCCCTGGCTCTTCATCGTAAACCGCATTCAAGCCCTACGGACGGGTCACTCAAAATCATTCAATTCTCAAGCCGATTCAAATACGTTACTAATTTTCAATCACCGCTGATTAAGCGCATAGAATAAGGCTGGAAACCTGAAAGAAACCTTTCCACCAGCAGCACCGAAAAACGTACCTGGTAAGAAGGGCAGTCCCCCACAAGACGAACTCGGAAACGCGTCCCCCGCGGCCCCGTACGGTGGCCGCACACCCCTCACCGGCCCGGCCGCGAGTCCCAACGGCCCCACAGCCCGCCCTCCGCTCCTCTCCCCTCCGCGCCCCCCTCCCGGACTGCGCTTCCCTCGACCAGGCGACACCCAGCAGTGCCACTCGAGGGGAGGGACCCTTCAGCGGGGACGTGACTAAGCGGGAGCCGCGGGGCTTGGCTGCGGAGACCGAAGCTCCCCGACCTGCCCTCCTCCGCCCGCCTGGCAGAGGGCTTCCCTCCGGACCCTTCTGCCCTCAGCCCCGTCGTCCCTCCGGTGGAGGGTGGGCGGGAAAGCCCATCCCCAGAGAGCCGCGTACCTCTGCCGCCAAGCCCCGGAGCGCCGCTCACCTCAGCCCGGCAGCGCAGGGCGACTCCCACCTTCGCAGCCCGCCGCGCTGTGCCGGTCCCTCCTCACCCTCGAGAGCCCGCCGCCTCCGCCCCCCTCCAGCCCTGCAACCGCTCACCTGGCCCCGGTGGGACAGCCCGTCCCGTCCCGTCCCGTCCCTTCCCGCGCCGCGCCGCCGCCCTGCCCGCTCGGCACTGGCCGCAGGACACACGGCGGCCGGCCCCGGCACTTGGGGCAGCCGCTGGACGCGGCCGGGGGGCGGAGGCAGGCGAGGGAGGTGCTGTGAGAGGGAGCCCGGGGCGGCAGCCACCGGAGGGGCCGCCCGGGAGCGGCCCCCGCGGCCCCTCGGGAAGGCGGGACCCGTCTGGCGTGACGGGCGCCTCCCCGCTCGGCGGCCCCGCGGGTGCGGGCGTCGTCCCGGGGCGCTGCGGGGAGCGCGGACCCGGCGGGGCTGCTGCTGAGGCGTGCGGCCGGCCTGAGGCGGGGTGAAGGGTTTCAAGGCAGCAGGCAGTACCGGCTAGGGTGAGGGAAAACGTGGGGACACTCGGCAGCTGGGTACGACAAACTCGGGGCAGGAGGAATTCCCGCTTGGATTAAACTTTTAAGTTCCTTGGTGGATGTGTTCAGTGTTAAAATGGCCTCTTTTTTTTTTCTTGTTTACCTTACTTCACTTTTAAAAGAGACTTAACTACATTAAGCCTTAGTGTAAATGTAGTTTTTCAGAATTTTCTGCCTTCCTTTGATTTCGCTTGAGATTCATACCTTGAGTCAGTTCAGATTACTGATGGTGTAAATGAACCTCACTCAGCCCTCAGAACCCTCAGAAGGGATTTTACTGTTGTCGCCCCCCCTCTTCCTTCTTTTTAATTATATGGGATGAAGCATATTCTGAAAATTTTTTTATTGCTTAATATACCAAAATGTTTAGGAACTGCGCTCTGCCTGTGGACTGGTGCTTTGGTCACTGGACACTGCCTGGCTCCGGGGCATGGCTGAGGAAAGCAGTTCAGACCACACACCCTGAGGGAAAGGCTGGACCTTTAGGAAACAACTCTTCTCAGCATCGCTGAAGATAACACAGGGCTGACAGTAGGTACTTCCTGAGGATGCAGGGTGATGAGCAGGGTTGCGTAGAGAAATAATTGTAGCAAAGAGTTGGGGTTAGATGAAGAGACTTGTTTCATTTTGCTTGGCTCGATGGTGTCTTTAGGTGCTCTGGAGCTGGTATCTACCTGCAAAAGCACAAGGCCGGTGCTTTTGCAGTTCCTCACACAAGAAAAAAAAACCAGGAGGCATTTATCTTTCTCTGCCTTGGTTAGTGCAATATCTTTAACTTCCTTGAATGTTTAAGTACCACAAATGGTGCTCTTTTCCTAGCTTACACCACCCATGAGAATTATGTCTCCTTCTTTGCTTCTGATCTGAATGTCTGAGGTCAATAAGGAAGATGAGAAAAATTGTCCTGAAGTTAATCCTAGGGATGTGATATTGTTTGTCTAAAAAAAAAACCAAAAACTTGCCAGTGGTTCTACATCAGTGCTCTTTTGATACATCCGCAAACAGTGTGCTTTACCAATGTGGCTTAGCAGTGTCTCAACAGAAAGGCTAAAAGGTTGCATGAGGTTGGAAACTGAAGCCCAACTTACCCCTGGGCACGTTACACGTTGGTAGTGCAGGTTTAGTAAGCTTACTGTGTTACTTATGTGAATAGTTACCAGTGTAGAGGTAAATGGAAGTCTGCCTCTGCCCATCCAATACCTCTAACAAACGGCATGTTCTTTTGGATAAAAATCAGCCAGTTGCTGAATTTTCAAGCACAAAATGTAACAGCAGGCAAGGGAATTACCTCAAAATACCTATTCCCTTTCCACTCAGAGCAAGTTAATTTATTAGGAGAAAATAGAGTGTCACTTAGAAAAGGAAAAGACTCTACTTAATTTGTACCTGCAATTGTTTATTTAAAGTGTGTATTACATACAACTGGGTAGTACCCATTAATATACAGAGAAACTAAACAGGATTGGTAATGACCTAGGAGCCAGGACTAAGTAAAGAACTTAATTCCCAAAAGGCATTTTTATAACTGTGCTTAGTACTTGAAATCTATGTATATTCACTCAGATACCAGTATGCCAGCTATACAGTTCTAGGACTACAGTGGACCTGGCTGGTGTCATATGCAAGCCAAAGGCAAACTCCTATGCACTTATCAAGAAAACGTAGACTATAGCAGGTCCAAGGAACAAGCACGGATAACTGAGCAATAAAGAACTTTTCAGTCCCATTAGTTTTGTCATGTTTTTGAGAAAACGCCGAAAAAAAAAAAAAAGAAAAGAAAAAGGGTGTCTTAATTCAGATTGCTCAATGCCTCCTTTATTTGTGTGCTTGTGCAATACTGATCACCAGATTAGTAGGAATGGCAGGTGACGTATGCAGATTTAGGAGAATGATACTTCCTTGGAGAGGAGGCAAATCTTCTCTCCCCAGGCAACATAATAATAACATCTTGAATAAGGCTAATTGTTCCTGGAGCTGGAAGACTCTCCAGAAATTTGCTGATCAAAGGGCAGCTAACTTAAAAATGGAAGCACTGGTGTCAATTTAAGTTTGGCCATACATCCTCCTAATAGAGGAATACTGGATTTCGAGGGTTTGACAATGCAAGCATTTTATTTTTGCTCGTGTCCAACAAGATGGAGCATAGAAACCCCAACACTGACTCCAACAAAGCCAGTGCCTAAATTCCCATTAACTTCACCTTAATAAGAATTTAATATTATGCTTTCTAACTGATCTGGGATTTATTTTTTTTTTTTCTTTAAACTCTCTCTCTTTATTTATGTGTGTGAGTGTATACATGTTTCCTAGGGAAATAAGACATTACTGTGACATATTGCAGCATTCATTTCATGTTTGTAATTTATGTACCCAAATGGGACTTGTTCTAATGAGGTAATTCATGTCTCAGTAGGAAAAAACACAAGTAACTGACAAGAGAAAGGGGAGAGGAGAGGTGGTGGGAGAGGTGAGGTCTGTTTGCCTTTTCATTTATGCTCTTAAGGTAAGATGCTGTTGTTCCACAAAGGTGCTTGACTGGACAGACTTGTCCTGTGCTTGCTTCTCTCTACTCCTTCCCTGTTCCTAGTGCACAGGACTGGAGGTTGCTTTGCTCTATGACATGTATACAGTCAGTCCCAGGAAGTTTAAATAGTTTATTCTTTTAAAAAGAACTAAGCATAAAGTTAGGGGAATGACTGTTTCAATGAATCACATTAATGTAACATTATTTATGTTAAATCTACTCAATTTAAAAAGAAAGCAAAAAGACCTTCTGATCATGTGAGAAAAACTTTTTCTCCCAAAGAGTGGTCAGGCACTGGAATGGCCTGCCCAGGGAGGTGGTGGAGTCGCCGTCCCTGGCAGTGTTCAAGAGGCGGCTTGATGAGGAGCTACAAGATATGGTTTAGTAGCTCTGGCAGCAATGGTAGTGGGAAGACGGTTGGACTAGATGATCTTATAGGTCCCATCCAACCATGTGATTCTATGATTCTATGATTTCCGTGTCTCTGGATTTTGTGTGGTTTTGTCTTCCTCTTTGCCACATTACAGGTTTCTGTGAACACCAGAAAGTGGCTGGAGATACAAAGAAGCAGTTGAAATGGTGACATGTCTCTATTTAATATATAAATATAGTTCCCCCTCCCCCTAAGTCACTGATGGTCTATAATCACATGTCCTAGTTATAAATTGTGTAAATTACAGATTATTAGGTAAAAAATAGGTTAGATTTTTTTGAAAGTGATGGTAACACCAAGGATTAAATAAAATCATTTGTCAGTCGTTCAGTCTGTTTTCTGCTTTCAACATTGCAAAGATGTGAGCAATTTTAGGATAAAGAAACTATATGTACTAGCTGTGATGCTGAAAGGAGTTAGACATATCAAGGGAGGAGGATCTTAAGTCTAATCTTAAAACCACACATATTTAGCACAAAGTTGAGAGCTTGGCTTGTGAAAAAGAGGCTGCCTGTGTTCAAAATTTGTGCCTGACCAACAAATCCCTATCTTACAAGAGTCCTTGGAGTAGATATACCTATCTAACATTCTAATAGAGTAACTATTTATTAATATTCTTTTGTCAGAAAGTGGCATATAGGTGTGGATACCATGAGCACAATGTTTGCTGAATGTTAACTGAACCAATATGTAAAAGAAATCTCTTAGATACGCAGTCGTTAAATAAGGAGGTTTAGTCTATCCAGCTGTGATTTTACACATGTTGTCAAATACTAAGTACAACACCCAGGGTAAGATTTTCTTTTGACTGTTGCAGTTTCTTCATTAAAAAAATAAATATGTAATATATTTTCTACTGAAAGTCCAGGATGGATATTAAAATTATAACAATAATAACTATATCTCTGTAGTTAACTTCTAAGCCTCAACTTACCAAAGAAATATGCATTTCACTAGTTTTTAAAAGAAAACACATTTACAGAGTTATGTCTTTTATCATTACTGATGACAAGTGATATTTATGTTCACTATGTTATCTGGCCCTACTGAATTCTGTGTTGCAGGTCCTCCTCCTTACAGGCACACAGCCATGTCGTATCGGACCGTACTCCAGATCAGTGTCCCTATTGCGTTTATATTCCGAAATAGAATAAAGGTGGGAGGCAATTTTTTAGGTCTTTGATGCTGTTCTGTTTAGCAAAATTTCATGCTACTTGTACGAAGAGTGAGTGGTTTTATGTAGCAGCAGGATGAGCATTCTGCTCTGTTGGGTGATCGGCCAGCCATTCAATACTTCACCCTCTGCATGTTTTCATGCAACACTCCATTTAGTGGAGTTGAGAGCTTTCATCATTACCTGTTGGGGTTAAAAGTAAACGGAGCACAAACTGAAATGCAAGAAATTCCATTTAAACATAAGAAAAAACTTTTTTTTTATGGTGAGAGTGATCGAACACTGGAGCAGGTTGCCCAGAGAAGTGGTGGAGTCTCCACCCTAGGAGATATGCAAAAGCTGTCCGGATACAGTCCCAGGCAACCTGCTGCAGCAGCCCCTGCTCTGAGCAGAAGGTTGGACTAGATGATCTCCAGAGGTGAACTCCAGCCTCAGTTAGTCTGTGACAAGAACTGTTGCTAAGTCTCTGCTTTCCCTCAGTATAAAAACACACTTTTGGCCAAGCAAAGAACAATGATCCTCAAATTGTAAAAAACCTGAAGGTGATGAGAGGCTCACATACCCAAAAGCCCAGATCGAGGTGCTAATTAATATTATGGGAAACTACAAAGGTGAGTTGCCAAGGAAAGCAATTCTGAAGAGAACACCTGGAAAGAACTATAAAACCTTTAAATTCTCTATTTATGGCACTCACTCTCTTTAAACTGTACCATCATTTGTATTTCCATTAAATAAACATTTTAAAGGAGTTGTAACTTGCCCATAAAAAAACGAATCTGTGTGGATCTTGGCAGGCAAATTCTCATTCTGGGAACATTTCACATTTTTGCTTTTCTTTTTTTAAAACTTAATTTACAAAAAAAGCTGTATTAACCTTGGAAAGTTTACGCTGGCTCTAGTGATTCCACATTAAATGCTAAGACCTTGGTCGTAACATGAACTATTAAAATAAAGCCAAGGGGGTTACTATACCCCTGTTGATTCCCAGGTCTGTGTAACTTGTAAAGCAACAGAGAAGGATCTTTTTTTTTAATCACGGAACACTGTGCCAATGTATGGTCTGCAATGTGTGCCTTCCACGTCATAGGGAAAGGATTTTAGCTTTCATGCCAACTCCTTTCTTCCCTGACAACACTTTTTTCTTCTTTTCTTGAGAGGAAAACTTGCATTCATAGTCCTGCCTAAACTGTTCTTGGCTTTGCTATATCTTTTAAACAATATATGTGTATCTCAGCTGTAAAATGAGAGGTAGGTGATGGCAAGCAGAGTAAAATGTGAGATGTCATCATGTTTTGAGGGTCAGTGAGGAAGGTAACCTGCTTTTGATGTGTCAAAGGAGAGGAGATTTCCTTTCCTTTAACTCTAATTTATTCCCCTGTTTTACAGTGTTGAACTCTGCCCACACTTTACAGCAAAGAATCAAATTAGGGAGTGGGGGAGACCTTAGCAGCACTTCTGTAAGACCTTTCTGCTGAAGTTTCAGCTCCTACGATTTTAATGCCAGTGACCATATTCCTTTTCAACCTCATCCATTTTTCAATCTTTTACTGGTTTGTTAAGAAAGAAAGTAGTTCCTAAAAGGTCAACTAATCCATGCTGCCTTTGATTTTACACCAGCATAGATCTGTTTCACAAAGTTTATTTTTAATCATACTAGAATGTTTGGGAGGAAGACCAGAGTTTGAAAAATTTTCAGCTCAGAAGAGCCCTTACTCCAGGGCTCTGTCTGAGGTGCAGGCGTGTATACATACAGAAGTTACAAAAGCAATGGTTAATACTGATATTCCATAGGAGAATTAAGGCAAAGGAGATATCTAGCTTTCCAAATACTCCAGTGTATGTAGACTTTACCATAAATGACTTCTGAGGTGAAGACTGGAATTTGACATGCTATTCAAGTGGCAGTTGCTAGAACAGGCTATGTGCAGCTAGACAACGTACTGCGGATCAACTACGTTTCAACAATTCTTACATCTAGTTGGAAGCAGATACTACACATGGTAAGAGCCATCAAATAAGATATTGATAGCTGTCTTCATCTGAGGTGCACTGAAATCACTAGTGACATGTCTGGTAGAAAAGAACAATAAAATGTGAAACAGCCATTTGGTTGTTCATCTGTAGACCAGAGATAATACTTCAACCTTTTTCTGTATACATCAGTTGTTTAATACTAAATATCTTTTCATTTGATCTTTTAAAATGTTAACAGCGATGCTAATATGTCATTCTTGCTGGTGCCAGAAAGCTCTTTGGCTAAGTGAACCACAGGAGGTTTAATAAACCTCAGGACTGCCATTAGTTGTAATTTGACTGACATTCTGAATGCTCTGTGCAGAAAATCCACTTCTTGTTTCTACCTAGGTCAAATAATTTGCAATATTAAATATTAAACAACCTATAATACTGGATGGTTGAGATAAAAAAAGAAGTGCATAAAGCCTCAAGTGCCAGGAAATTAATGTTTTCTTTTACCCTTCAGTGCCTGTCTCCTCGAATAGTTTAGAATGTCTTCTCAGACATTCTAGATCTTTCACAAAACTTGATTTTCTTTTTAAAAAAATAGTTTTTCCAACTGGAATAACTCAATTGAATAAAAAAATGTTTTTGTAATAGAAGCTATTACATTTTGTGTCATGGAGTGGGGGGGACTCTGAATCCCTCAAGAATTATTTTTGGTCTTGACTTTTCTTCTTCCAGGCTTCTTTGCTATTTGCCCTGTTTTTCAGATATTGTATGTACTTATCTAGATGAAAGCCTCCATTGGGATAAGCATGGTGAAGCTCTGCAGAGCTTAAGGGAGTAAAAGCTTTGAAAGAAAACTGTCAACCTGATCCTAGACCATTGTATCTTTTCTGCAAATGTTTTTCTGCTTCTGAAGCCTTTCTTACTCCTATTGCTTGCTTACATTACTTATTATACTGTATTTTTTGTAACTTTATGCAAACCCAAATTTTGCTCCAAAACACTCAAATTTTGTTTAGTTTTGAAGTTCTGCTTACATTTCTGTGCTTTACATGAAGCCCTTGCTCAGTCTTGTAGCTTTGAGACCACGCAACTGAAACATGGTGAAGAGTAGTGACATTGGATTTGCAGTGTAGAAAAGTAAAATTGAAATGACCATAACTGACATGTTAATATGATATGTTAACTATCTCCTATATATTTTGTTTTGCCAAGGTTCCCTTCTTGTAATTCCTAAACTTTTTGGGGAGTTGAGGAGGCGCTGTTTTATGTTATTTTATTGTTGTTTTTTTTTCCTGTGAATTATCTCTGATCTCCTTCAAACTCAGCCTGGCTCTGATAAGAATTTGGATGTCACATAATTTTCTGAAATACATTACTTCCAAGATTAAATTAAAACTTATCAAGATCTTGAATCTTTACGTTATTCTGGGTAAACAAATCCCAAATAATAGCATACATATTTCAAGTATAATTCACTCCTGTTCAAAAGGCCAGGAGACATTGTGGAGTTAAATGTCTGTTTTGAGGACTTAGGTATTATTTAAGTGATTTCTAGGTCTTGTGCAAATCTTCTGAGCATAGGTGAAATTCATTCTTTGTATTTGCATTTTGGATGTAGAATTGGACCTAGTCCTGTCTTTTGGAAAGGAGGCACACATTGCTTAGGATAGTATTTGATGACTACCTTGGGTACTTTTCATGTTCAATGGCATCTGAGTCTGAGTTTTAACTTGAGATACGTGGCAAAATGGAAGAAGTATATGATTCTTCGTCATTAACAAACAAGAGATTTCCACAGAAAACCAACTTATGCATGACTTTATATTTAGGATCTTTTCCATATGATAAATTATTTTCTCTAACTTACCTCATTCTTTAGTTACTGATTATAGATTAATTTTTTGAAAGATAACAAAATATCCTCAGTAATGTTGACAAAACTTTGTTTTGCCTTTCAGGAAGGACCCAAAGGTGGTCCTTTGTACCTCCAGCAAAGTGTTGAGCAGAGACTTTGTATTAATCTCTTTGGTTTTGCCAAAGAATCGCTAAGGTCTTAAGAGGAGTTTTGTTTAGTCCCTCAAAAAGGTCCATTCAAATGGAAATGGGCCTGGAAAGGTAGTTGATTCTGCTACATTTCTGGGTCAGCAAAGTGCCCATGTCTGTGGCCACAAAAGCAAGTAAATAAATAAAAAAGAAAATATGACTGTGTTACATGTCTGAAAATGATACTGCTGAACAAAGCTAATGCCTAGCTGAGATCATCATGTCACCTGATACCTGGAACCTGCTTCAGTATGACAGAGTTTTGCTGAGCTTGCCATAAGGATAGTTACTTGGAGCAGACCAGAATGGATATAACAATGGTCTTCAGTTTTCTAAGAATACTGTGCAGTAAAAGGATAGTATCATGAAAAAACAAGCAAGAATGTGGGTGTTTGTACTCAGACAGTAGAATCAAAAATTTTTTTCTTGGTAGTTGTGTTTGACCTCACATTCCTAATGAGTCTTAAATTCATTGCACACTGAGATTCATATATGATCTTTAGGGACTATATATAACATTATGATAAAGGAATATAAGGGCTAACCTTACATCTTCCACAACTTCATGAAAATAATATTTGCAAAGTCTTCTGGCAATACAGTGTTGGGTACTTTGCATCTTTTTTATCTGCTAAGTTTTTATTTAGCCACATATTAGTTGTGGTTTCTTTGTTTGCTGTTAAGTACATTTTTCATTTTATTCAATGATTAGTACATTAAAATATTGCCCCACAGAAATATTTCCATTGCAAAATAATTAGTCATATTAAATTAATGATTGACTCTTTAAAATATTAACTTAACTTTATGATATCTTCAAAGAGTACCATTATAGTTCTTGAGTTCCATATTTTTCAGCACTGTGAAGTGAGAATGTTGTCCAACCTTCACTAAAAATACTTAAGAAGTGGCAGTATATTGTACAAGAAAACAAATATTTTTTGCTTATAAAAGGTAACAGAAGCTATTGTAGAACATGTGGTGGGCTGGCTTTCTCCAGCTGCCAGACACCCACCTAGCTGCTCTCTCATTCCCTCTTCTCAGCAGGACAGGGGACAAAATATGATGAAAAAGCTCACAGTTGAGAAAAAGGCAAGGACATCAGTCACCAATTACCAGCACAGGCAAAACAGACTTGATTCAGGGAAGATAAATTTGTTGCTAAGTAACATAGAGTTGGATGGTGAGAAATGGGGGGAAAAACTGAAACTCCTTCCTACCACGCCCTGGTTTTCCCAGGCTCAAATTTGCTTCTTTGTTCTCAGCTCCTCTGCCTGCTCCCTCCAGCTGTGCAGGGGAATGGGGCATGGGGCTTGCGATCAGTTCAGAACAGTTTTTCTCTGCTGCTCCATCCTCCTCTCACTTTTCCTTAGTCCAGCGTGGATTCTCTCCACGGCCTACAGTCCTTCAGGATAAACCTGCTTCAGCATGGGTCCACCACAGGACACAGTTCCTGTCAGGAGAACTTGCTGCAGTGTGGGCTCTCCATGGGGTGCTGTGCCTTCAGGACATATCTTCCTGTATGGGCGGCAGTGTGATAGCTGCTCCACCATCACCCTGCTGCCTCACCACCTCGCCACCAACACCCAAGGCATTCCATTGACCTTCAGTATTGCTTTTCAGATATCAGTAAATCAGAGTCAGTTTTCTGAGCTCCATGGAGTTAAGTTACATTAGTTTAAGAACAGCTGTGAATGAGAAGAGGATGGACCCCTAGACATCTTCTTGTGACAGACCAACACTGTGAGGTACAGATAGTCGCCCTAATGCCCCAAGAAGTTGCTGAAACTATGGATTTATTACGGTTCATGTGGCAGCCGCACACTGCTATGGCAACAAAATTCTACCATAGACTAATGAAGTATTTTCACAAATTACCTAAGTTGAAAAGCATGACTGGCACATCCTAACTTGATCATTTTGCCAAGAAAACATTTCGAAGTCCAATATCTACATTTTGCATGAAAAAAATGGCCTTTTGTTTTTCATGAAGCCTGAAAGATGGCCAGTTTTTTGCAAAGCTAATAAAAACGTATTTCTCTCAATTTAGCCAACTATCTCTAATTCCATTTAATTTAAATTTGCTGGGACTTCAGATTTCTTCTATGTGTACTTGCTCTCCAGCGTTCCATTAAAAATATAATCATAGTTCAAAAGATGCAGCTATTGAAATATAAAGATGTTGTCAGATTAAAGATAATGTCAATTCTTTAGGCCAGGCTTGGTAACTTATCTAATCCTGGTAGCAGATGTTTCAGCTCTGTCTTCAAACTATTGTGATGTGACCATGGGGACAAAAAGAGACTTAAACTGTTTCTGCATGACTGGAATTAGTTTCACAGTTGATAGCTGGAAACCAAAAATTTTGAAAGTGCTTATCTTAAGATACAACAAACCTAGCAACAGAAAAGTAATCTACTGGGAAAAATGGGACTTGCTGCCTGGATTCTTCTTCTGACTTGTCTTGTGATATTGTAGCTCTTGACTTGTAAATATCTGTCCGCATGTGTTAATTATCCCAGCCATAGGGGCTACCAGCTTCAGTTCTCCACCCATCTCAGGTGAATATTAACTCTATCCTAGCCAGAACCAGGACATTATGTAATGTATAATTTCTATAATGTATAATTTCTATAATATATAATATGTAATTAGTATGTGATAATATGGTAATATAATAATATGTCTCTATCAGCCTGCAGTATACACTCTAAATGCCTGATCTCCTCTCAGTTTTCTTTTGTAAAAATGTAAATTTAGCCTGATTTACAACTACAAAATATGTATCACTCCTTGTGTGAGGTATATACAGTATTTAATATCTATGTTAATTTGTGCTTATCTTTTAGGTATGTGTATACGTGAATAACAAAGAATGATCATCAATCAGATGATCAAGATCTGATTTGGCTTTAATTATTTTGGATCATAACCCCACAAATTCATCAACTTTTTCTGAAGTGCATAAACAAAGTGAGCTTGATTGCATATGTATGCGAATATGCGTATATACCAAAGTTGCCCTGAGAAGTACTCTTGAGCAACTGTTCTCAGCAAGTAGTTTATATGAACACATTTACTTTTGTCTGAAAATTGCTTTTGAATTACTTTCAGTTATTAGGTCACTAGCATTCACAAGAAGTAAAAGAGTGTCTGATGGTCAAGTAATGGTATTGCGTCTGTTTGGACAAATCCGTTTCCCTGCAGAAATCTGCTGGTGAAAGAAGGAAGCATGTTACCAAACACCCAAGTCTTCGCTGGCTGAGATCCATTGAACTGGACTATCTCCACCGACTTCATTGTCACTGTAAACTGGAATATTGATACCTTCAGGTACACTATTTACAGACAGCTTAATGGTCAGAGCAGGGAAATGAAAACTGAAGCTTGGCTTAGTGGCCTCAGAAAAATATTTAACTCCTCACGGTTAATTTTGCTTGCAGGTAAAACAAGTATATAATGCTTGGGACTTTTGGGAGCAAAGCAGGGCCTGATTCTTTCCAAACACCGAAGCAAATCTGTCATGACACTTGGCTAGATGTTATGCTTGCCCCTCTTCATCCTCTTCCACTGAAAAATAAGCTAAAGATTTGGAATTTGCTATCAGACATGACTGCTTGAGTGAAAGCTTTTTCACACCTGTTTGTCTCTCCCAGGCTCCACATATTTTCCCAATAGCGTTTTTCCTGAGGGAGAAGTTGATGGCTACTGTAGGCTCTTTATAACACAGATTATAGCACAGATACAGCAAGTGATTTTATTAGCATTATCAGGAACTAGCCTGCTCAAACAATTTTAATCTGACAGACACTCACACTTCCTTAAAACTTACATATCCAGAGTATTTTACTATTTCCTTGCTGTTGGCTGACACATGGATAACCCACTACCATTTGAGTTTCATCTGCTCTGCACCTTAGTCAGGAGCTACAATTTTTGACTGACTTCTGTTTGGAGAAAAAAAGAAAACATTTCCTGGAGGTGCATAAATATCTCTTTGACACATGTGGTTTTCAAAAATTTTGTCAGAGACTGAAGAACAACACTCTTCTATGATGTAAGTGTAGTTGCAAGAAAGTGGGTGGAGCTGGGAGGGGAACAAAGATGACTCAGTTTCTTTCTAGTGACCTGCTAACAGCAAATTAATGTATCTTGGCATCATTCAAAGAGCAGGAGAGAAAATCTCTTTCCAGTTTTGGCAGGCTGAGACAAAATATTGTAACAGAGGCACGAGAGAGTGAAAAGCTGAATAAGAAGCTGCCTGAGCCACTCTGTGAACAGGCACAGAAGAGATGTGAGCAATCCAGTATCTACAGGTCTTGAGGTCTTGTTTTGACTTGATAGCAACAAACTGTGAGCTCATTTTGGTTTGGGAGGAGAAAAGGAAGTAAAATGTGTCCCAATCTCAAATCATCAGAGCAAATAGGGAAAGGAGGGTTCTCACTCTGCAGACAATGATCTACAAGGAAGCATGATTTACAGGAAATGTGCGGAGGAAACAAAGGGATTATCTGTCCCTTCTGACTCCCAGCTCTGTGTTTGGGTGCAAGAGCATTTTTCTCCATTTATAATGTGTGTCTCTGAGTGAACCAACAGTGTTTGTTCAAAAAAAAAAAAAAAAAAGGTACATATTTGCTCTTTGATGATTAAAAATCTGCCGCCGTTCTATGCCAAAATTTGACATATATTGAATCAGAAGCTTGGCAGCCTTCATTGATCTGTCCCTCTGAATATTCCCCCCCATCACTGAATTATTCGAGCAGTAATGGAATGAGCTGAGAGCTAATACTGCTACTTTCAACTACTACTTTGACCAACAGTGACAGATAATGACATTTTTCCAGATGAATGAGTGAAGATTAATAGAGACATAGCTGTGAGGATTAAATAATGTAGAATCTCAACTGTATGGAGAAAACTCTCATGAAATGTGCTGGAAAAATATAACAAGCATTTTAAAGAATGATCATCAAAGATAAAGCATGTTTTTAACTACAAAGCCTGGAAATTCATCCAGGTTTATCTTAGTGATAAGTTTGATTTTTAGCTTCAGAAATATTAAAAATTAATGTAAGTTATTCCATATACATAATTTAGATACTGTTGTTTCCCACAAGAGCAGTCAGAAAGTATAAAGGGTGAGGAAGTCCTCATGAAGTTTTCTACAGGAAAAAGTAAGCAATGAAAGGCCATTACAATTAAGGGCCATATAGAAAATCTCTGTGGGTAAATGAATTAAGAAAGGCAAGTATAAATTCCCCAGGCACACTTGCTCCCTGTTCATGGATTTTTCAGGCTAGTCATACTTGCTGCAGAGTGCAAGTTCAAGAGATCTGTTCATATCCCTTGAATCATTACTCTTTGTGAAAGGATGCTAACCACAAACTACAGAATTTTCAGATATGAAATTGCATTTTGAATTGTACTAACATTATCGTTCCATAATAAATAACTGTGAAATTGCCAAATACACCTAAGCATCCTCAGCACTAGAGATATTTGATTATAAAGAAGACAGTTACGAAGAATTTAAGTCCCTGTGCATGTGTGAAGCAGAAGGCAATGTTACTGCTGCAGTTTCATGCACCATCTAAGATAGGCTAAGCCAGTGCACCGCATCTTCTGCTTTTCTCCATCTGCTCATTTCTGTGGTTCCTTCTCCCCTTTTCACATCATGTCCTGCATCGCACCAGCACAGCTACCCATGTGCCCACCCAGTGAGGCTGAGGTTGCTTGCAACCTCACCTGGGTTTGTGCTTTGGCCCAGGGGATGAGACCACACGGGATGCTTTCACATGAAGAGCGGAGGCTGGCTCTGGGGCAGGAGCAGGGAGCAGCAGGGATGGGATGACGCAGGGCCACTCCTTTCAGTGGCAGTCTCGGCCTGAAGTGCTCATGGGACTGCTGTGTCAGTTAATGCAATCATTTCCTGTTCTAAATTTAGTGAAAGTGGTAATGCCAGATATCGGTGTGTGGTAACTGCTAACAAATTCCTCCCTTTTGAAATAATGAACACCAAATGTGCAGGCAGTTAGACGTTTGTTGTTATCTATTCAAATTATGATGAGGGCTCAGTCGCAGAAGCAAGCATGTTCTTAACAAGCCCATGGCATTTATTTTCATTTAATTTTTGGTGATGAAACTGTATGATGTCTTTCTCAGGACATAGTGCTTACGTCCCAATATTTAGTATATAGGCTTTTTGTATGGAGATTCGTGTTAGAAGGCACAAGATATCCCTTCAGAAAAGATGTACAAATAAAACCCTGCATCCAGTCAATGTATGCAAGAGTGATTGGAAGGTCACTAAATTTCCAGTCCTATCTGTATGCCATGTATATGCATCCCAAAGAAACAGCACCTTAATTGCAAACCCTGTAAAACACTCCCAGGTGCTGAGAAACTTTGTGATCTGCATGGGAAAAGAAGTCAGGTAGGACCCGATACCTGAATAGAACAAGTTTACTAATTTCTAGACATCCAGAAAACCAGAACAAAAGTATATTTTTTTTCTATAAGACACTGTGGTCTAGTTCACAGATGGTAGAAAAAAGCACTTGCAATATCACAGTTTTTACTACATCTCTTTCCACTCCAAATGTATTTTTTTTTCTGTGAATGGGGAGGATTTGAGAGTATTTTCATTATTTTACATCAGTAAAACAAAAGCAGAAGGAGAAAATGCACGTTGTTCCAGGCTTCCCGTCTGAAGACATCTGGGCCTTTATTTGATTGCTTAAGGCAGTGATTCCCAAAATGAGATTATAAATCAGTGAAGGCTTACCACCCTGTAGTAAGAGGTTGGAAAGTATATATTGCTAGGCTAATAGGTAGAATAGATACATTTTAAAATTCAAATATTTATGATAAAAGCATATGAAGATTAATGATAATCTGAGCCTGTCTTTCAGTTTGTGGACACAGACATAAGAAAAATGCTTATAGGAGATGATAGTTCCTTAGGGAGCTATTGAAAATGTTTTCATTAATTCACAGTAAAATCACCTCACTGTATATAGACTATACATTTCAGGGGTTTCTTTTCTCTTTTTTAAGCTTCAGAGTGCCTGGGCAATGACTGAGACCTTTCTCATCCTTTACCAGGTAAGAGTATGTTTCCAGAAGCTCTTCATGTGTGATGATGACCCAAGTCCTGGTAATTCTGGTCTGTACCCAAAGAACTCTACTTCACTGTATTTAAGTAGATTGCAGTTCTGTGTGGACCTGCTTCTTACTCAAGTCAGAAGTGATTGGTTGGGAAACTTCTGTAAATCCTATTTTTATATATCTGAATCATCACATGTTCCTGGGGAAGGTAAAGAGCAACGTTAGTAATGTATTTTCTCATGCACCGCCCTGCCCATGCAATATGTACACAAGAAATCAAAAGCAGAAAGTATTAAAGACAAGGAGCCATTGAGGTGAGAAAAACAGGTTAGGGCAAATCAGAGGCAAGGAGGCTACCTGAGATAAGAAGGTTCTGGAGGAAACTTCCCCTTCACTCCCGTGTTTGTAGTCCACAAAGTACTGAATGTTGTGTGAGGAGAGAAGTTACTGCGACCTGCTGGTTTTTCCACAGACATCTATTGGCCGTTTAAGTAGAAATACAGTACTGGGAAGCCAGTCAGTTCCCTATGAGAAAAGGTATGCTTCCCAGATGAGGTAGTCAGCGTATGGATTGATGCCAAACACCAGAAGACAGCAGGATCCACCTTCTGCAGACAGATGAAAAGATGTATGCTGAGGCATACTCACGCTCACCGAGTTTAAGATGGTGGTCTGATGTGGGGCAGGCCTGAACGCCATGGTCCAATGGGTACCTAGTAAGGGAAGCTTTACCGTAGGACTGGAACAGTTACCAAAGTTTTATAAAACATGTATCAAACTTCAGCATAATGCTGTGCAAATACCTAGAACTCCTACGTAGAAGACCTACAGTGAGTATAAACTGGCCTAGTTTTTTTCTTAAATAATGGGATCTTTATGTTTTGATGACCTCCTTGTCTCCTAAATTAGAGTTTTTAATGAGTGAACTTTGCAAGCTTTCTTCTCAATAACTGATGACAATTCCAAGGAGTATTGTGAAACTAACTTGGGATCTGCACAAAATACAAGTCAGTTTATTTCCAGAGTATTCCAGTTATGACATCTTCTTGGCTCAGTGATATCTAATGATGCCAAGA
Source organism: Tetrax tetrax (assembly GCA_009806455.1). Classification (NCBI taxonomy): domain Eukaryota; kingdom Metazoa; phylum Chordata; class Aves; order Otidiformes; family Otididae; genus Tetrax; species Tetrax tetrax. The sequence continues at coordinate 217,313 of WHYT01017192.1, read as the reverse complement.
CAACTTCTAATATTTTTTGAATAATTGGATGTTTTCACAAGAGTATCTAAAGTCATCTGATTTTTCTTGGACAACTGCCCAAGATTTTTCAAGTGACAGAATAATGACCTAACTGCAGATGTAATATATGTTGCCTGCTTAGAAATTGTATTCAAAATACTGCTAAAACCCACCATCTTGAATTAGTTGTGGAATTTTTAGGAGACTGGGGAAACTGTGTTACATAGAGGATAAGTTCCCCCGCTTAGTAGAATTCATTTCTCCAGCAATTATAAGTCCCCAGGTATTTCTATGATCACTTGCACCTGTTAGTCAAGGAAAAGGACCTTCAACCTGATCAGGAGATGAAGCAGAACTGTTTTTCAGTGCAAGAGCCACAAGAATGCTGAATGAGTGAAGTTCTTTTGGCATTTCCACCTGGTAAACCATTCTAAAATAAAAGGTGCAAGGTAACCACCATGGCAATTTTTGCAGAGGCAACTAATGTATTCTGCTGCACACTGTTCTGTCTTTTCAGCTCTGCATGCCTGATGTTAGGCATATAAACAAAGCTGAATCTCTGAAATGGCAAATGTTCGCTCTTGTCATTGACCTTCTCCCATGCAAAAAAAGAGGCTCTTTGACTTAGACTTCTAAATCTAGATATGGATGCCTAAATCTGTTCTGTTATAGGAAGATTACTTTGAAAATTCTGGCCACAGCCTGCAAAGCACTTTAGGATTTTTTTTTTTAATTTTAGGATCTTCATTATTTTAGGGCTTAGAGGGGTTAAACTATCCAGCCTATAGAAGGACATTTCAGTTCCATCAGCTCATGAGGCACACCTAAAAGGGAGATAATAAATCATGTGAACTAGCTGAATGTTATTTAAATATGATAATAAATGATGGTTAAAACAATAGATATTCTTAAAGGCCTCTAATTAATGTGGACAATGTAAAGAAAATCTTAGGAAAAATAACTTTTTTTTCTCTCGTTTAATCAATAAAAAAATAAAGGTAGTAAGATTGGACCTATGGTTTCTGTATGATGTAGTGCACTGAAATAATTGTTTCAGTTACCTAACTACACATATACATTGTTTAATAAATCAATTGTCCTAAAATTCAACGTATATTCTTTTAATCTTACTTTTAATTTGGTTTGCTATTTCAAAAAATTAACCTAATGATTAAAATGTTTACAATTATTTTCAAGCATATTAATTGTACTTAAATTCTTATCTAAATGCACCTTGACATAATTCAACATTAACAAAAATACCAACAAGCACAGAGAAAATGTGTCATAGAAGATTTGCAGTAATTTCTCTTCTGTGTACCACCAGCAGTTTTGACTGCAGAGGGGGTTACTAAGGGTGGGGGTGGTTCAGAACGGGATTATTCTACAGAGCTTGAAATTAGTTCTTTGCCTCCTCTAATCTAGAGATAATCATCACCGTTTTCCATAATTCACGTTTTGGTCAGTTGAGAAGATTATATAATTCCTTTTAGAAACATTACATGTACAGCTACCTTGTTGATCCCTACCAAAGTTCCCAAGAACATCCAAGGGAGAAAAGCATTTCGTGGTTTACTATGAGCACATCGATGAAGTATTAGGGAAAGTGTTTCTTTGTTTTGGAAATTCAAAAATCCATTTGATTTAACCTAGGGCTTGGCATGCCAGAATGCTGTAATTCTGAGGGCTGCAGCTTTCTACTATATAAAACAGTAGTTGCTAAAATGCTCTACATTTTGAACAATCTCTTTCTAGCTGTTTATCTCCTAGTAAGTTACCAGCAGCAAGCATTACGTGTAGTAAAAAGTTTATTAAAACGTCTTTCCAGTTCTAAAACGAAACACATTAATTTTGCAATGTGATTAGGTTAAAGAAGCAAAGCATCCCGTAATTACTGAGGGAAAATATTATCAGAGACTTTGTAGTGTTTTCTGGTTATATCAGAATATGTAAATAAAAGCAGTGAGCCAACATAAAAATATTGAAACAAAAATGTTGCAATATGAAGGAAAAACTATTACATGAGATCACAGACACTATAATTATCAAATCATATTCACAGTTTGAATATGCCAACTTCAGTTCTTGTTTCTCTAAAGCTATTAAAATGCCTGCGTCACAGGCGCAGCTGCAGAAATCCAGCCCTTCATTGATTTCAGGACAGTGAGATTTCAGCTACTGTGTTAAACTGGATATTTTACTGCAGAACTTTTGAAAATAAATGTATGGTCAATATTCGACTTTAATAATCGTTGCATGTCCATTTCTTTTGGAATGATATGCACAAGAGAAGTAGTGTAAGAGCGGAGCCTCTGACATTTTCAGTGCTGGTGTGTCAGTCTTTCCATTCTAAATCCTTACTCTGAGGTGTTTTTCAGTAAACTGTAACATTTGGCAGAGAGGCTTTTAGTGCCGGGGAGAATTTTTTTAAAAAAAAAATAAATATAAAATTAATATGACTGTTCTATGTTACAGGACACAGAAAAAGAAATGAAGTCTGAGGTTCCTACCTCCCCTGAGTTGGTTGCCATAAGAAAAGTCCTACTTTTAAAATGTTATAAATCTCTCTTGCCTCTCATGCTAAGATATTTAAGAGTTGGAGAAAACAGAAAAGGATAAACGAAAAGACTAAAAGAAAATCGCTTTTGTAATAAGCAGTGATTTCATGTATTTGTAATGAAAAAATGAATTAATTTATTCAACATGTATCCATGATTTGAAGTGAATCAACATTTGATAAGGGCCCAGAGTCAGTGTATCGCATCTGGGTTAGGAACATGTTTTGGAAAGCCTTGGGAGCTGTGGCAGCCTCTGGGATGCATTAGGGAGTGGCGGAGCAGAGCTTGCTGCTGGACCCACCAGCTGCGTCTCATTCAGTTTTCCTTGGACCGTGAAGTTGTTGCCTTCGCAAAAGCGAGCCCGAGGGTGTGGTGTCCCAGACCTTGGAAACTATGGCCAGCCCACACGCTCCCCCAACCAAACAAGGCCTTTTCAACACCTACTTAGTGTCAGCTGGAGCCCTCCCTGGTGGCCTCACGGCCAGGATCCCGTAGGCTCACCTCTGGGTCTGAGCTTGACTTCTGGCCAGGAATGGCTTGAAAAGATGCACTAGCCAACATCCAGCCACACAGCAAGATGGACCAGCTCATGAACAAAGCTGAAAACGAGTGCTAAAGATGTACACAGCTGCCAGAGGAGTGGCTTGATCAAGTCAACCATGCTCTACATGATTGCTGCTGCTGACACCAGCGTTATGGTAGGAAATCATAGCTGGGGCAAAGGGGAAGGAAGGAACCGTCCCCATCAGTCACAGAATGACTGCAGACCATCTGGCTGAATGAGGAAATAGGTGGATGGATTTCTCATCCGAGCTTTCCTAGCCTTGCACAGACAACCTCAGGGAAGAAACTCAGTGCACTTTTGTTTGCATTAACTCCAAAATTCAATTTTTAAAAGTCCACTGAAATGAGCACATAAAAAAGCATCAACAGTATTTGTCTGGTTGAAGAAATCCAAAGACTAGATTTTTGGCTTCTAAATCTTTTTAATTGTTATGGCCAAGTTATGATATGGCATAGCATGGTTAGCAGCTTGGCATAAACATATAAGTAGTGAGATATCTTGTAGCTAAAAAGACAGCAACAATAAACTACTGCAATAAAAAATTACTTGTAATAAAAAATCAACAATAAGGCCCAAGCTCACCACATTCAAAGGAGTTTTAAATGTATTGTGGATCAGAATCTGAGTTCTGGGAAAACTGTGAAAAGTAAACACTTTGAGCCAAGGCAACTGAGGGAAAGGCCTTTCTACAGATTTATTTTTTCTCTCTACCTGATTAGACAAATATGGAACAGGATGGCCCACAAAAAAATCTTGTACAAACAATTTCTTCCAGTGTTTCTTCAAGAGCATATATAAATGTAAGAATTCAGGAAGAAATATTGTAGGGAACCCAATACTCCAGCCTAAAAATACCTCAAGCCTACAACACTTTTATTCCATTAAGACATACATTCAACTAACAATTTGAAATAAGACAATTACCTCTTCTCTATGTTTTTAGGCCAACACAAGGAAATGAAAGGCTAACATGGTGTAATGGAGTTGGGGATATGCGAAATTAAATATCAGTCTGGTTCCAGGAGCACCTAGACACCATTCAGGCTTATGTACTCTTTAGGACTGGTAGATTTATTTTCCAAATCTCTCTGGAAAGGGAGTGGGAAATCTTTTCACCTTGGGCAGGCCACCCAGTAACATATATATACTTTTGTGGTATCATTGGTCTTATCATATGACCTTAGCCTGTATCTGTTCTGGTCTTTCTTTGCCAATTTTGCTTACTTTTAATGCTTTCTTATCTTAAGTTATAACTCAAGTGTTCACCTGGGGCAGTTCTCACTCACTGGACAATATTGCTAACTCTTGTTAAGCACTAGTTGAACTAAAGGTAGGTGGCCATCAGCTGACACTTGAACTGGAGATGCTGCTTAGTCCAGTAGATTTTAGGCAGGTCACCTGCACTCCTGGTCAGATCAGGATTCAGCTCTCTCCCCGACTGGGATTGCTCACACTCCCACTAAGCTAGTTTGAGTGAATTGAGATAACTGCTGGACACCCAAGATACTGCTGGTACTGTCTGTTCCAGCTATGAGGTTGTGCTTATGCGGCTTATGAGGCCAGATTTGCTGCAAAAAGATCTTCCTACCTGTTAGTAACTCACAGGTTCACCATAATCACTGTAAACATACTTTGCTATTTTTACTCTTGTGCCTAAGAGCTTAGGAAATAAATTTCAGGGTTTTTTTTTTGTTTTCTGGGTTTTTGGGGTTTTGTTTGTTTGTTTGTTTGTTTGTTTTTTTTCCCACAAGGAGTATTTCATGTGACTATTGGCTCTTCACTGTTAATGGTATGTGATTAGTCGCATACGTCTAACATTTTCCACTTGACTGCTCAGATGCCTGAGAGCTTTGAAACAGGAGAAAAAGGAAGGATGATTATCAAATACTGAATAATTGACAAAAGCAGTGTTCTTGAAAGTTTCTTATTGCAGTATATTAGAACAAGTACTCTGTAAAACAAGACATTGCTTGTGCACCAGAATATATCTAAAGTTATATTCCACTGTAAAAGAAGTTTAAGTTACAGCTGAAGTTACTTAAATTAATATGTTCATCATTTTACTCCAGGTAAAAATTGGTTTGCATATGTTTTATAACACACCAATACCCCTGCTCTTTGTCTTTCCATCTGAGCATGCACAGCCAGTTTGGGTGTTCCCAACTTCAACTCAATGGCTTGCTCATGTTGATTACATAATGACACATATTTCCAAGGCTGTGGTTGGGTGCAGGTGCTAAGATCAAATTCTTGGTGTTTTGATTCTCAGGAGTATCTTCAGAAAACGAAGCATATGCGGTTACATTTATAATTGTAAATCATGCAATGAGATCATCGTAAGTCTCTGTTTTCATAACAACAGCATGTAGCATTTTAAAGCATAGATTGTATACTGGAAAAAGTATTTAACAGGAAACATGCCAAGGTAAAGAGCCCTGAACATTTCTGAAACACTAATTTTTATATACTTGGAGGTAATGTTAAAGCCCTCTCGCCCCTTTTTAAGGCAACTTCTTCACAGATTGTTTCCAAGACTTTTCAAAGTATACAAACTATACCATAAACAAAGGCAATACTTGAAGTATGCACTAAAGGGAGAATCTTCATTTAATAAGTGAAGTTAAAGTGTGAAAGATCTGTAACCACTTTACTATTCTGTAATAAAAATCACCTTTTTTGGCATTGCTACATTTTTTTCTTATTAAGGAAGTGGCAGTTTGTACACAGTACTGTTTGCGCTACATGATCCAAATGGAAATAATAAGCTAGTGGCTAAATATTTACTTACTACATTCTTCCCCTATATGCTATTCACCAAGTCATGTGACTTGCAGTTTTACATAGGAAGATGATCAATGATTAACCACAGGTTATATCAAATTCCCTGGACAATCCCACAGAGATTTCTGCAAAAAGGCTACTGTTTATTAGAGGCAGATACACACAAAAAGATTATGTCCTCTTTTTAGATTAATTCCTTCTATGTCCAACATATTGTTTTCTTCCATATTTTTCCTGTTCTACAGTATTTGGTAGATACTGGAAGAGAAAAGAGATAGTCTCTGCGTCAGAACATCAAAAATTTTCACAAAATCTTTTTAAAGGTAGAAATGCTTTATCACAAACCCTAAATATTTTCAATCAAAATAATTAATTGTTTAGGCTGGCAGTATCCTGAAAAGTTTGTGATTTTCTTAAGGATGGCAAAGGTTTTCCACAAGATGCTTTCCTCATCCATACTATTTTCTATGAAAAACAAATAAGCAAACAACAGTTTAATGAAAATTTTGTACACTAGAGGGTAAGAACAGCTGATAAAGGTGTGCCTCTACAGCATGACTCACGATGCCAGGCAATGGTCACCCGGATTGAGTTTCTGTAAGGCCTATCCTGCCACGAACTGTGCTGCCAGGAGGCATGGTGGTGGTGGGGGCAAAGGGGAATTGATAGAAACATGTCTTAGGATAACCTGGAGAGAAATGGGAGTCCAGCGCAGGCAGGTGAGAGTGTTGCGCAGAACCAAGCAGGGATTTACTCCGTTGTACGCCAGCTGGCTCCGCCGTGCCACTCAGCTGGGTGGAGAAACTAAATGCGCTGCACGTCATCAGACAGGGAAAAGGCCTCTGCTGAGCCAGAAGGGAAAGCATAGAATTAGTCTCACCAAAAAATGTCAGCCCTGTGGATCTTCTCGAGGAGCCTGGCACATCCTTCCTTGAGCACATCCTCTCAGGGACTTAATTTGCCATTAAGGATGTTCGGGTCAAAAAGTTGTCGCTGTATATCTACCAGCTACCTGAGCACTGTGCCAGACACTTCATGATCTGTTGACTGCTTTCCCTTGGGGAATCTAGGAGCAAATCATCGTTGCCTTTTTTTTTGATAGAGTTATCTGTGGGAAAGTTGAAACTTACGCTTGCTTCATCTCCTGGTCTGGGTGCATGCTTCACCCACTGCTGCATGTTATAACTCTTTATACTGCTATACCCTACCATATGCTACACAGAACATTTCTTCTGAAACCCAACTAACCCCTTATTCTCTTAATTTTGGCCTCATTTAAAGGTCAAGGCAAAATATACAGTGGCAGGAACATGTTTACAGATGTTTACAGATTTTTACATATAAAAACAAAACACGTTTCATATTCTTCTGTATGTGCACAGGCATTTTAATATACCATGCTAAACCACCTCAAACTTATTCCACATCTGCTTTCATCATAGCAGTCTCTGTGCCACAACTGCAAATGAACTAGTGGATAGCAAACGTGAGGCTGAAGAGAGTTTTTTGCCTCCTCAGTGATTTCTACATTATATGTTCTGTCACATCACTTCTAGGAGAGAAAGGATGCTAAAAATATCTGGAGTTAAAACTAATAAGTGACAAATATAAATTCAAATTATTTTAGAGGCTACAGGAAGAAAGCAGGAAGTCACGGACTGTTATGTTGAGTTCTAGATATTTATCTGAGATTCACTGAGTCACAGAGTTAATGGAGTCAAAAGATAGCTCATTCGCTTCCACGCCACTGCTAGTGTGGAATTATTTCTTATACTACTTTCTCCAGTGCTTTAATCCACTCCTATATTAATATTTTCTATTTATACTTATTTTCCTTAAGTGCATTACATTGATTTTGCATTTCAGCACTCCACAAAGACTCCTGTCATCTATTAGGGTGTAAAATAACCATGCAAAAATACCCCATAGCTCCAAATTGAGAGGTTAGAAAGCAAAGCTACAAAATGCTGTGTATAATTCCAGATATTTATCTGAGAAACTCACTGAATAACAGAGTTATAAACGCACTAAGACAACTGTTAACTTTATGTGTGTGAGTAGTACCCCTGAAGATAATGAGAATACTCATCTTGGTTCTTGGAAGTGTTAGTGTGTAAAACACTGCTTTATATTCTTTGCCATATGTTTATTCTATCTGGTTCAGCAGCAATCCTGAAATGGGAAACATACACAGGTAAATATTTAAGACATAATGTTTTAAAAGACCTTAAATGCTGCATTATAAATGTTTTTTTTAAAAAAAAAAACCCCCAAAAAAAAAGGAAAAAAAAAAAGACATTTTCTTCTCCCATACAGAGAGAAATTCACCCTGAGCAGAAAGCCAGCACAAAATTGTGCACTCCTTGAATTCAATTTACATAAATGAGTCCTTTACTTAAATAGAGCATAATATTGGGGGATTTCCTTTCTAAGGCAATCAACATGCAGGTTTCTCTATTCTTTCATGTAACAGCATAGATCATCTCATGGCACTGGATTCTGAAATTGCACAAAACATTCCCCCTTCTGGCAATCAGTATCTGTAGTTTCCCATGAAATATCTGCATTTTCATATTATGAAACTGCTGCCATGAATTTACTGGTAAGCTCCAACTGTAACAACTCAACTTCTCTTATCAGCAACATTATTCCATTATATTTCTAGTTTAATTACTAAGAATAATAAGGATATGTACTCTGAGTGATGTTTTTAATGTTTGTGTTAGGTGTTTCCTAAAACAGTTTACAAATTACTTAGCACCAACATAAATGTTAGGCCCAAAAGATGACCAAGTTTGTAGCCACAACTGGATTCCATAAAAAAAACGATTATTTCAGGAAAATACCATCCAAAAATTTTCCATTCAGAAGATCTTGAATTTTAAGAGTGTTTTGCAGAACTGAGGGCAAGGCTCCTAAAGCTTCCTCTTGAGAGTTCCAAGCCTCACCAAGGTGTGTTATACATTTATTATGCTATTCTAAATAGAAACCACCATAATTTGGAAAGACTAAGCTCTCCTATTGAATTCACATTAAATCTGTATCTCTTTTTTTTTGGCTAAAAGCATGAGGTTCGTAAGCTCAGAGTGACTCGTTGAGCATCTGAGTTGGTTTCCTCAACATCTATTTAGCTTAGTATAATTATACAACTTACTTGTACACTATACCAGATTTAGCCAATGCAAAACAGGATTTGCATTTTGCTGGAGTTTGGTTAGCCTATAATTTCCACTGGTGTTTTACCTTCCTCAAGCATAAAATTGGATTTTCCTTAGTTCTTCCATATCTGTGCAAAGAGTTAAGTTCCACAGAAATCACTGAAGTAATTCATGTCTTCCCGTAACGAACAAGAGGCTCAGTCTATCAGAAAGGTGACTTTCACTTTGTCATTCTTTTTGCAACAATCCAGAGAAGAGGCACGAGACTGAAGGACAAGCATGTGGTGTGCTTACCCTGGGAATAAGTGCACCTTTGAATGACTTACTCTCTAGGTAACAGTTATGCTTGGAAAGATTATGCCATCTTCTTATGATCTGCAAGTGTCCCTGGCAAGTGCATCTCTTGTACGAGCTGGCAGTAAAGTGTTGTACGTGTGCATTTCTGCTGAAACATGTAAGTTATTTGGGAATGGAACAGATGAAGATCAGTAAAGAGGTAAGCTCAGGGTCTTCTCCTCTTGACTTATTCCCTCTTTCTGCAGTCCAAGCTCCTCTGAACAATGAAAGGGATATCCCACGTTCCTGGGAGGACTTCCCATCTCCTGTGGCTTGTCTTCCTGGAGAAATCTCCGATGTTCAGTGAAGGTCTATGTACTTGCAGCTCCTTGCACAAGGATGCACATCCTTGCACCTAGGATATATTTACACATTGATGCCTCTTCTTGGGATCTGAAATATGAAAAAGGTATCCCTAGAATAATGGATATTATTTGCTCCCTTTTCTTCATATTCCTGAACACAGAAACATAAATCAGTGTGTGCAATGATTTGTGAAAATGTATGCATGTTCATTCTCTTATTTTATTCTTGTTTTAAAAACAAGGTAAAAAAAAAAAAAAGTGAAATAAACCAGAATAAGTAGCATTTTTCAAGACAACTGAGAAAATCTGATAAATACTAATAGGCTGGTGGACACATTGTCAAAAGCATACAGTCTACCACTTGGTCAATAGCTACTACTACTTAGTTTTAGTGATTGCACCTTTAAATCAATAGGTCCTTTTTAATATTTCATATCCTCATACCATTAGCCTGTTCTTATGTCCCTTTTTTATTGCTAATCAAAGCCATTGGCAATGACCTTGACATTTTTCTAGGTTTTCAGTGGCTCAGGTTTCACTTAAATTAGCAAGCACAGGAAGAGCTTTTTGTTGATTCAAAATTTACGTACATTTTAAGAACTTTGGTTGCACTTTGTTATTTCATCATTTTTATATGAAAGATAAGGCCTAAATTAAAGTACTTTGGAGTTTTCTGTTTTATTTGTATATGGTAACCAGATACAATCAAAGTGACTTCTTATATACATCTAGTTATGTCTTATGACTACAGGATAGCAAAAAATAATTTCTTCATTGTAACTATCCAGAGAAACCATTGTCAGTTTGGATTCTCAGTTTGGGTTTGCAGCTTGTTTGAAAGGATATTTGGGACATTTTCTTATTTTGTGGTTATTGTGTAGCTGTAGTGGAAGGTATTAGAATTCAATGATGAGTTTTTCTGTGTTTTATTAAGTGTAGAACATACTTTTAGCTTAAAAATTCTTATTTTTAGTAATAGTTACTGCATAGCTAACGGCATCTCGAGCATTTCCTTGTATATTGAGGACAGCATACAATAATATTCTCTGTGATAAAGCAAAGCACACAGCATCTCATTATTTAAATTAGGCAAGTAAGAGTGAGGAACAAGGTTCCAGAATTGAAATCACCCAGCAATTAAATAAGCATTGATCCAACACTGCTTTTTCACACAGAATGCTTTCCTGTTAATGGTGTTTTAGCAATTATCTTATCAGTTGCTACTAGCCCGATAGCGATTTACATAATTCTGCCCGTGTAGTTAGACTGGTGTTGGATTATGTCCGCTGAAATGAACATAGCAGTTCTGTTAGGTAGCTCATTTACTTTTCAGTGAGTCACAGGAAATACTTAAACCAGTTTACTTTGTACTAGCAAAAGCTTTGTACGAAAAGCTACAAAAATAAGTAGGATCTGATCAAAAGCTTGTTGAAGTCATTCAAATCTTTCCACTAACTGCAATCAGCCTCTGTATGTACATGCCTCTCTCCTTCTGTAATGTCTCTGTCTCAGTAATGTCTCCTGCAGTTTTTTAGCGTGTACCTCTCTCTGCTAGGCTGAGAGCTCAGGTATGTGTGTTGTTAACCTTCCTCTACGCTCAGAGCTGCGTCTGTGCAAGTGAAGTCCAGAGGGGTCTTTCGAAGTAGGCTTGGCTGGAGGCAGACTTGGCAGATTTCCTAGCGTTACGCCGTGCTTTAGCAAGACACTGAACAGACCAGACCAGAGGGAAATGTAGGTGCTGTTTGCTTAGAGCAGAATTGCACATGTTCTGTGGGAAGGCGTCTGGGAAGTGTGGAAGTTGAATGCCAAGGTCATGACTTTGTCCTGCAAACAGTTGTTTATACGAGCCAGCCTCACATATGTGACTTCACTGGGAGAGGCATATTTGTTGCCCAAAGACGTACAGAAGCATTGTTAGCAACATTTTTTACAGACTAGAGCCAAAGACAAAGCTGCCCACAAAAGTTAATGAAAATTTTGTAAGGAAGAAATTGTGGAACAAATTCCATCATATATGCTGGATTAAAAATGCTATTGTTTGCATCTGAACAATCGTTTTCACTTAGACACTTCCCACACATGGATAAATATTTTCTTTCTCTGTGGGCAGGTGCGAAAATTCGTTGCAGAACAGTGGCTTCCCACAAGTGACAGTGAGGATGAGTGGAAGACCTAAACAAAATTATGTTGAACTACCTTTTAAGGAATCCTTATGGCAAACTGAATGCCATTTATGTATGTTATTTCTTCTATTATTGCTTGTTTTTCAGAAATATGCATACCCCCTTTTCACATGGATCAGCGCTAACAAGCATAGCTTTACTGAAGTTACTTATGCAAGAAAATACCAGCAAGAGACCTGTACAATACTGCCCTTTAACAACAAGATTATTTCAGTGCCCCCAAGGCTTTAAGCTTTTATCTCCGTCTGCCAAAGGAAACTTCTTCTGTTATGAAGCCTATGCTATAAATTAATTTCTGGAAAACTCAACTGTTTTAGAGGTACATTCAAAAATCAGCGACACCCTACAAATGCTATCTAACGAATCCTGTGAGTTGACCTTAAACAAGTAAAAGAATCAGTATTTCTTGCAGCATGTGTCATGCTCCGTACCACCACAATCTGGTAATTAACATCGCTACCATAAAATTGCAAGTGCTAAGAAATGTCAGGGGTTTATTCTGTGACTCAAATGCTCAACACAAAAAATGTCAGAAGGGCCTGATTGTTGTGTGCTCAGCATTTCTTGGACATCAGGCTTCATTTTGGTGTCTCACTCTCAAAATCAAATATTAAAAAATATAACTCAGCCTTGAAAATATTGGCTTATCTTTGCACATGCATGGGTCAGTGGCTTAGTTAAGTGTGAAGAGTTTTAAGGTTAAGTTCCTTTAGTGTTGAAGTGTGCAAAAGGTTATGCTGAAGGCTCAATTTCTGCTGGCTATTGGCACGCTAATGACGTTCAAAAGAGCAAATGTGTTTGTAAGGCCTGTTGCTGGTGTTGCAATTGCTTGGTAATTTAAAAAAAAAAACCACAATATAGAGACAATGGTGTCACTTGGGTAGTCCTGAAAAATTTGAGCTATTCTTAGATATGTAAATTTGTTTATATCCTTAGAACTAATACACATTTTTATCTTCTGGAATAAGGTATTCACCTCTTGAGTATGATTTTGATGTAGGACTTTCATGTTCAGGTAAGGAGACATTTTGGTTATATTTTATATTAACATTCATTTTATAACAAAGACAGGGTAAGTAATAGATTCAGTAGTCATGTGTTCTAGATTCTTACAAGCACCATACCAGAGGATATAAAACTAGAGAATATATAAACTATATAAACTACCATGAAAATAAACACTATGATTATCTGTAGAATGCTTAGTAAGTTTTTCAGCCATTTATTAGTTTTATATACACAAACCCTTACAGAGAGTGGCACCAGATTCACACTGAAGGAATATTAGTAACACAGCAAATGTGCTTCTAAAATATTCACATTTTTCTCACACCTCAGTGCTTCCAGAAACTATAACAAGATGCCCCACATCAGAGGCAGTTTTAGGAGTGCGCAAGGAGTGATTTCTTCATATCCCATGCTACAGTGTGAACAAGGGACTGGAACAGGGCAGAGCACTCACTCAGACAGCAGTGCAAGTCATCTGTACAGCCAGAGGTCAGGAGAAAACGCAGCTTTCGAGGACACTCACAACTCCAACTGTGAATCACAGTAAAAACCAGGCTAACACAATCCAAACGGCAACTCAGCTTCTCAGTGTGTTGCTGAAGAGCATAGGTCAATAGGCCTCCTCCTCATCTTCTCAGAACGCAACTCAATTTCCTAGAAACAACCTGGCGAGGAGCAGAACGGACGTGCTATTTCTATTACAGAATTGCTTCGTGCTCCTGGGACGCTTCGTCCTAAGAAAGAGGCCAAAGACAGCAATGTTAATGCTCTTAATTAAAAGATGGCAACAGAATCGATTTTATACTTTTAGCTCTTCTCTTGAATTTCAACATTAGCACGCTCCATCTGATGGTGCCAGTGGAGTTTTATTTTGACTCTTGACGTTGTCTTTCGCTTCACATACGCTGGGGGAGAGGAACACAGCGTTTCTGACAATTCTTGTTCAGAAATCATGCATCTGAGCTACTTCAGATTTCAGATGTATTTGGATCCAGACCAGGATCATGTAATTTGGATTAATCTCTATTACTAATTAAGTCCTCAGGGGAATACTGAAAAAGCAAGTTTTAAGGTTGCACTGGGTACAATAGGTCATGTTAGTCTGTATAACCTTTGCCCCGCTTTCTTGTGGGAAGGTATTGTGATAATGTATTTAACTTCAAGCTCTCAGCTTTCCAAAAATAAGTCTCCCATGTAAAATTTTATAGCATTTATCACTGTGAGTGCTTCACAAATACTAATTTGTTTTTAAAATGTTCCTTTGTGGTAAACAGTTACTATTATAGTCACTTCAGGTTTACATAGATGAGTAGTCAAAAAAAAATCAGTTAATCTGTATACTCAAGAGTGATTGAAGTTGCCCTGATACTTCATAACACAGCAGTTTGGAAGTCCTGACATCTCCTGGTATAATAACTGACAAGTATTGGCATGAAATGCCAATACTGCATCCTGCAGCCGTACCAGAAAAGTAATGATGCACACATTTTTAGGTGCCAGAACGACATCACATGCCAACTGCTATATGCAGGTATATATAGCCATATACATTCTGCCCATTGTAGCATTGGAAAGGCTTGAGTCATTGGCTTTTTCAGCACACACAGAAATGCCATGTAGGTCCATGAAGTTTATGTGGGTTCAGGAGGGACAGACCAAATACCTGGAAGAGATTGATGCTGGGAATTACTAAATAAACCACAAAGGAAATAACAATGTCAAGGCTCAGGAAATCACTTGAGATGCAAATGAAGGCTAGGAGAGTACTGGAGCTTGCTTTGAGTTATTTTTCAAAGGGGTCTACTTCTGGGTCTTGAGAGAGATAGAAAACTGAGCATTGTGGTCCATGGACTGAACTAGAATTTCCACTCTTAGGGAAGCTGCTGTATGGCAGCTACCTTCAGCATTAAACATATTTTCTCCTCTACAATTCTGTGCCTCAAAGTATAGTCTCCTTCATGTGAAAGCTCATCAGTTCCACTTCCATTGGGAAATGAGTGGAAGGATAGATAGGTCTGGGTAGTGTTTGACCAGGTGCAACTGTTGTAACCCAAGAGACACAAGCTTACAAGGGTTACATGAGCAAGGGAAGTACTTGGGCCCTAATGGGGACACCCAGTTGCCTCCAAGGGTAATAGCATCATGACAAAGCAATTGTTTGCCTCCCTGTGGTCTCCTGCATGTCACACTGAGGAGAACCTGAAAAAAAAAGATGGTGGAGAAGCCTTCTGGATCTTTGGCTCTAGAATATAGGTGTGCAGTACCTGGTCTGTCCGTTAGTAATCAGGCTGGTGGCAACCCACTGAGTGTGGTCAGACTGCCTACCCAATGCTCTCCCTCAGCACAAGCTGAGGCAGGCGTGAGCTGCTAGGCTAGTTCAACCATCCTACACTTCAAACAGATTAAGTGCACTCTTCCTCTCTTCTCTTCACCTTTGTCTTTTGTAAGCCTTTTAAGATGCATGGTTAAATCTGCTTGGATTCGGTGAATGAATGCTTTCATTTGTATCTTTGGTGAACTTGACATTCATTAAGAGTGACTTCAAGATGACTGAATAACAACAAAGCATTCCCCACCCAAATACACTGTGAAAATATAAACCACAGCACCTTAACAGCACTGTAATATGCAGCTCCTGTGTATCAAATAATAGGGTGTTCCTCACAGGGGCCAGGACAAGAAGAAATGTCTAGTGGTCATTATGTGGCAGGGAAGGTTCTCTGCCAGGCAGCAGGATACTGGGAGCCATGGCTGATCCAATCAGCAAAACTCTTTCAGTGGCACTGCTCAGACAGGATTGGTACCTGTTTCTAATTAACAGAAACCAGGGTTTATCCTTGACATCAGCAATGAAAGGTACAGTGTTCTACAGACATCCCGTTTCATGGAGGGCAGGGGCTGCGGAGTGGTTTCTGTCTGGTTGATTTTTTTTTTTTAACTTGGGTGTTAAAAATCAGGGAATGAGAGGCAGGATGTTTCAAGCAAGAGTGTTTTTGGAGGCTGGGCTGCAATTTTATACTGACTGGGAAAAAAAAATGGTGTAGAAACCAGTGACTCTAGGGAAAAAAAACACCCTTTCTCTAGTGAGGGGCTTTTGACCTATTTCTATTTGCATTTGAAGTTCAGTGTATACATGTGTGTTTAGATCTTCCAGGGAGAGCTTCAAGAAGTGCAAAACTATGTTAACTCATAATTCTTAGGATCAGACAGGTAGAGGAAAGTTATTCCCAGAAGATCAGCCCCGTTCTGGGAAAATCAGGCATATTCTCGAAGCTTAAGTACAACTAAACTATATTTTGCTGAGACAACTGGAAACGATGCTGAAGAAGGGAGCCAGAAGAAAGGAAAAAGCAGCCTGAAGGGCTGCAGAGAACTGAAGGAAGAGGGACTTCACGGCCATTAGTGACCCAGAGACCCAGGGGGTCATTTGACTTTTAAAGACTCTGCCTCTAGGCTTTTAAAAGGAAGGTTTGTGTTAAGGCATACTTACAGCCTTTGAAAGTTTATTGAAGAGCATTAAGTAGCAAAAGACCACTAGATGTCTGCTTTACTAATCAAGCTGGAGAGCTGCTGTCTGTTTTCGACAGCCTCATCAAAGACGAGCTTCAGATTACAGCCAGCCTAAATAGGCTTTATTTTAAAGGTTTTGAATCCAGACTTTCAAGGAAAGGAAGACTTTGATTTATTCATGGATATGGTTGAACTGCTGGAAAACCTGCATTAGATAAACCACAGACTTTAAAATATTTACCCCAACTGCTTCACTTTTATTAGCATCAAATATGTGACTGTAACTAGGTCTTGTGAAGCTATCTTTATAAGGATTGCAGATCTTGGCTCTGTCTTCAATATGCTTGGATGTTTTATGCCACTTCATATTTACCCTGCAGCCACAGACCTGCAGTAAGAGATTTCTCAATGCTTTATCCCACTGTTCTCACTCTGTGGAAAACAACAGAATAGCACTTAGTTGCTTAGTGTGGATGCTGAGATGGTGAAGTTGGGCAGTCTGAGATCCTTAAAAGAAGGATGTCACAAAAGCTCTACTGTATTGGTAATATTATTGTTTATGTTGAAAATTTGCTTGGATACTACAGCAATAGGCTCTACAGAATATGGTCCAGAAAAAGAAATAAACTAAATATTTGCACATGCTGGAAAGAGAGTGAGTCAGCAATTGACTGGGAACATTAATCAAAACTTGACAATGAGCAATATTATGATGGGTCTTGCTTTGAGCGTAGAATTCACCAGAACTTTCTCCTAAAATAAAGTTTTAAGGAGTGGGCTTAGCTGGAAGTTCTTTTGCAGAAAAGAAGTGCAGAAAGAGGTGGTGTAAAATTATTATTATTATAAACTGGGGATATATTCAAAGGACTAAAAGGAAACATCTCCTCATTCACTCCTGAGACCTCATTTGGCTACATGTAGGCTATGGAGAGAGGCTAATTGGCTAACAAGACTCTTGGGCCACGTAATAACTCCTGCCTGGAAAACTGCTGCTGCCCAGACAAAAGGAAAGAAGGCAGTGAATGGAATTGGGGAGGGACAAGCCAGGAGAAACATTTTTTTAAACCATTCTCAGAGTTTAGAATAGTCAAATAACTCAGTTTTCCCATTTGTCTTGGTTATCCAGATAGTCATTTTGATACCATGCCACATTACACATGCAAGCTAGTAAAATGAATACATCCTGTTAATAAAATAAAGCCATCAGTCACAGTTGTGTCTCTAAAAAACAGATAAACATCATTGTTCCAAAATTAGCCAGTGTCAGAAATTATGCAGCTTTCTGTATCGATAGCATCCTGGAAGAAGTTCAGACCTGTCAACACTGGAACAGGTAATATAATTTAATAACTATAGCAAAAATTTTAGGGTCCAACTCATTCTTAATGAAAATGGAAAACTGTTGGTATTCCCTTACAGAATATAGCATGTTTAGTTTGTTTGTGTTTTTATCCTGAAAACATTAATTGTTATTGTGAAATCCATTGGCAAATGTTTGCTAAAGAGGGAGAATCTTGTTAAAGTTTTTTACTGTGTATTCACTCAAAATTTATATATATAAATATGCCATACCTGAAATACTTGATAGAAGCAGCAGAACTGTGGAATGCTTTTATAGGCTATATAATTATATGGCAGCATTCCAGCCACTCTTCCCCAAGCCTGTAGCGTTGCATGGGGTTGTTGTGACCCAAGTGCAGGACCCAGCACTTGGCCTTGTTGAACCTCATACAGTTCACCTCGGCCCATCATTCAAACCTGTCCAGATCCTTCTGCAGAGCCTTCCTACCTTCCAGCAGATCGACACTCCCACCCTATTTGGTGTCATCTGCAAACTTACTGAGGGAGCACTCAATCCCCTCATCCAGATCGTTGGTAAAGATATTAAACAAGACTGGCCCCAGTACTGAGCCCTAGGTAACACTACTTGTGACCAGCTGCCAATTGGATTTAACTCCATTCACCACAACTCTCTGGACACAGCAATCCATCCAGTTTTTTTACCCAGTGAAGAGTATGCCTGTCTAAGCCATGAACCACCAGCTTCTCTAGGAGAATGCTGTGGGAGACAGCGTCAAAGGCTTTGCTGAAGTCCAGGTAGACAATAGCCACAGCCTTCCCCTCATCCACTAGACAGGTCACCTGGTCATAGAAGGAGATCAGGTTGGTCAAGCAGGACCTGCCTTTTATGAACCAATGCTGGCTGAACCTGATCCCCTGGTTGTCTTGCACATGCCTGGTGAGCGCACGCAAGATGAATCACTCCATAATCTTCCCTGGTACTGAGGTCAGGCTGACAGGCCTGTAGTTCCCTGGATCCAATCCTCCTTCTGGCCCTTCTTGTAGGTGGGCATCACACTGGCAAGCCTCCAGTCACCTGGGACCTTCCCTGTTAACCAGGACTTCTGATAAAAGATGGAGAGTGGCTTGGCAAGCTCCTCTGCCAATTCCCTCAGTACTCTCAGGTGGATCCCACCCAGCCCCATATACTTGTGCGTGTTCAGGTAGCATGGCAGGTGATTAACTGCTTCCTTCTGGATTATGGGGGGTTTATTCTGCTCTCCATCCCTATCTTCCAGTTCAGGGTGCTGAATACTCTGGGGATAACTAGTCTGACTATTACAGACTAAGGAAAAGAAGGTATTAAGTACCTCAGCCTTTTACTCATCCTTGGTGACAATGTTCCACCCCCATATCCAATAAAGGATGGAGATTCGTCCTAGGGTCTCTTTTTGTTGTTAATGTATTTGTAAAAACAGTCTTTGTTATCTCTTACAACAGTGGCCAGATTGAGTTCTAGCTGGGCTTTTGCATTTCTCATTTTCTCTCTATGTGACCTAACAAGGTCTCTTTACTCTACTTGAATTGCCTGCCCCTTCTTCCAAGACTGGTAGACTCTCCTTTTTTCCCTGACTCCTAGCAAAAGCTCCCTGTTCAGCCAGGCCGGTCGTCTCCCCCGCTGGTTTGTCTTATGGCACATGGGGACAGCCTGCTCCTGCACCTTTAAGACTTCCTTCTTGAAGAATGTCCAGCCTTCCTGGACCCCTTTGCCCTTCAGAACTGTCTTCCAGGGGACTCTTTCAACCAGTGTCCTCAATAGGCCGAAGTCTGCCCTCCGGAAGTCCATGGTAGCGGTTTTGCTGACCCCTCTACTTACCTCTCTATCATTTCGTGGTTGCTGAGCCCAAGATGGCCTCCAGCCACCAGCCCTTCTCTGTTTGTAAACAGCAGGTCAAGCAAAGCACCTCCCCAGCTGTGTCAGGAAGTTCTCTTCCACACACTCCAGAAACCTCCTAGACTGTTTCTTCTCTGCTGTGTCATATTTCCAGCAGATGTCCGGTAAGTTGAATTCCCCCAGGAGAACAAGGGCTAGCAATCGTGAGACTTCTGCCAGCCACTTGTAGAACACTGCATCTACCTCTTCATCCTGGTTGAGTGGTCTTTAACACTCCCAGTAGGATATCTGCCTCGTTGGCCTTCCCCCTCATCCTTACCCATAAGCACTCGACCCTGTCATCACCATCATTGAGCTCTATACAACTGAAACACTCCGTAACATACAGAGCCACCCCAAAGCCTCTCCTTCCCTGCCTTTCCCTTCTGAAGAGCTTATAGCTGTCCATGGCAGCACTCCAGTCATGAGAGTCGTCCCACCATGTTTCTGTGACGGCAACTAAGTCATAGCTATCCTCCAGCACAATGGCTTCCAGCTCCTCCTGCTTGTTGCCCATGCTGTGTGCATTGATGTAGATGCACTTGAGTTAGGCTACTGATTTCACCCCCAAAATAATCTCTAGTGAGCCTGGTTATATCCCCTTCCCCCTTCAAATCTAGTTAAAAGCCCTCTCAATGAGCTCTGTCAGCTCATGAGCGAGAATCCTTTTCCCCCATTGAGACAGCTAAACTCCATCTGTCGTCAGCAGGCCTGGTGCTGTGTAAACTCCCCATGATAAAAAAAAAACAAAATTCCACCGATGGCACCAACCTCTGAGCCACATGTTAATCAGGTGAGTTTTCCTGTTCCTTTCAGTATTCTTCCCTGCCACTGACAGGATTGAGTAAAACACTACCTGTGCTCCTGATCCTTCAACGAATTGCCCCAGTGCCCTGAAGTCCCTTTTGATTGCTTTTGGACTTCTCTCTGCAACCTCATCACTGCCAATCTGCATAAACAATCAGAGGGCCGCACCAGACCAGGGGATTTCTTAATAATGTCTCTAACCTGAGCCCCAGGGAGGCAGCAGACTTCCCTGTGGGATGACTCTGGTTGGCACATGGGGCCCTCTGTTCCCCTCAGAAGGGAATCGCCTACAACACTTACCCTCCTTTTTTTCTTAACAGAGGCAGTCATAATGTGTGGGGCTGACTGACTCACCATAGGCAACCCCTTGTATGGCCCTTCACCTATATTCTCATTTGGCTGGCCCTCATGTTCCAGAGCTCCATGTCTATGGTGTTAGGGCAACTGGGAAGGTGAGTAAGGCCAGGAGGGGATTCGCCTGCTGCCTCAAGCAGGGACCTGTTTCCATTCCCCCTCCATTTCTCAGGTCCCCTCCTTCTACCTGGTGGTAAGAGGGTAGGGGATCCGCTGCTTCTTGTGGAGCAGACCCAGAGTCATCATAGGAAGTCTGCCCCAAAGCAAGCAGAACATTACTTTTCAAGTAGGATTCCCAGGAGCCACGTCTGCAAAAATGTCTCTGCTTTTCACTTCAAAACAGATATTTTGATGCTGTTTCTCAATTTTTTTTGAGAGAGATTTTGGTTTTATTTCAATGAACACACAAACACACAGGAAAACCACCCACATTTTGAAACATCACTGTGAAATGTGATTGTCTTCCTCTGGGCAGCACCAGGGCACTTGTTCATTTTAGGTTTTGCAAGAAATCCTCACCACAGCAACTAGAGAGAGATCTCCCATTAGCAATTACTCTTCAGAGAAAGATGAAGTCTGGTAGTGTCTGGCACATTTGGCTGAAATTTGTAGGTATATTTAACACAGTGTTTTAAACATGGAAAAAAGAAAAAAAGAAAAAAATATTGAGAACTGGAAGTTTCGTTATCATCTGGAGCTATGCAGGCCACCAGACTGTGTTACTGGTAAGGTTCGTACCTTCAGATCTACATCAGAAACTTTAATTTCCAGAACAAAGAAAATGGTAGGCAACGGTAAAATCCTATTATCCTCCCTGTGGGGCAACCACTGGAAAGAGATAAGACTAGCACATGCTGCCAACAGGTTGCACAGCAGAGGACTGCAGAGTTAGGCTTGACTCATGCCTTTAGCTGCATCCCGTTTATTCCACTTGCCCCTGTGCAATAATCTCATTGCTTCTACTTCCATGCTGTCAGTTCTCCAGCCAAGTGCTCAATGAGATAATTTTCCTGCTTTTAGTCTCCAAATATGCCACCATAGTAGGCCTTACTGATACAGAAGGACTCTTCAGTCCTAAGATTTTGATCATCCTGTCAGGATAGCACATCTGAAAGTCTGTTACACACATATCGAGTGTGTGGATGATGTATGTTCAGTGCAGATGATATTCTTGAAGAATATACCTATCACAGGCCTACGTTTCCATTGAGGATCCATCAACTGTTGGCACGGTGTCAGAGTTAGGTTAATTGCTCTGGGGAAAATAAAAGAGATGCTATTGAAACAATAACCCCACTTTTACTCTTCTTAAATCATTGAAACAAAGCACAAGAAGATCTAAACTCTTCTGTTTGTTGGGAAGCTCACTGTTGGCACAATAATGTATTCTTTCAACATAAATTCTCAGGTTTCACCTGAAAATTCAACAATTTCTCCTGAAAATTTTTCCACAAATTTCAACTTGAGAAAAAGCCCTACTATGAAAAATTCTATTTCATCCTCTTAAAGAAAGAGGTTTTGTAAAAACATGAAAATAGGAATAAAATAAAAATTAAAACATTGGGAAATACCTAGTCACCTTAGCTACAATCTCACATATGTCTTCCCCTAAACTATGTAGTCTGGAGCCTACTTTTTTATCCCTTCTTTTTTCTTATTCAGAATCTGCTAATTGCCTATTATGCCTAAACTGTATCTCTTTAGTCAAGCTATATACCATGCTTGGGACAGGGTCTTTCTGCAGCTTAAAAATTTATGCTCTACATTTAAGAAAAATCATCGTTTCCTCCTGTAAAGCAGGCAATTTTTTTTGTAGCTTGTGAATTAACATAGCAGCACCCACAAAATCAAGTCTAAAATGGCCCTGTGGACATCAGAGTAATCTAGTGAGGCACTCGGTGCTATACCACTTACAACAACATTAGACCTAGAAGTATTAGTGTTATTTATCTGGAACAATCTGTGTGTTTCTTTTCATTAATTAATTAAAACCCGAGTGAAGCATTTTATCTGAATTGATATCTTGTATCTGGCCAAATATCAGGGCTGGTGCCTTCTAGTTAACAACAAATAAATGGACTTCTATTCCAAATAAATTGTGATGAAAGAAACTAAGAAACATTTCTTATCTAGGAAATAAAAAGCTAGAAAAGAATTTCTAGTTCCAATATTCATTTATCATCCTTTGGAAGCTGCAGGTATGTGGTAATGATGTAAAGTGAAGACAGATCTATCCTATATTCCCAGAAAGCTTAATCGCTATATAACACTTGGAGAAATATTTGATTAGCCATAATTGTACTAAGACCATTTTTGCCCTGGCACCTCTCTTTCACGCACACTTCTAAATATAAGAAACATGTATGAATTTAAAGGGAGTAATTTAAAAGTTTCTAAAGGAATATTAGCTGTATATGTCATATCTTTCTAGGAGATGGTATTATGCAGCATTTCTCAGAGACCAAAAAGACTAGGAGTGAAATGTAAGTGAAGAGGATTAAGTTAATCTCATGCATGAATGCGTGCTGCACAGAAGTCGAAGATTGTGGCCAGTCTTTGTGCGAGGCAGAAGGTACAGGAAGAAGGTACCATGTACCCATATTCAAGAAGGCACAGTCAAGCCAAAATTAAAATCTTAGCTTAACTGGAAGAGAAAATGGGATTAAGAGAGTGAATACAATACTGGAATTACAGTATTTCATAGCACTGACACCCTGATCTTTCAAATAAAATCACTGATTTTTTTTTTGCATTTTGTCTCATTGTTTTATTGCCCATCTTCACATTTCTGTGTGTCCGATATGTGGCAATATGTTGTGTTGAGGCAGCTGAAACTTCAATGAAAATATACCCTTGACTTGCTGATGAAAATAGAAATGTTTTGAGGTGAGTTTTGGAGGAAGAAGTAATTTTTTCATAAGACCAACAGAGATACTTGGGGAAAGACGCACGGTTTTGGCCACACCAGCCTTTCTTCCACCCTGAAAAAGCAAATACTTCAGGTTTTGGTACCAGCTCAACATGTTCAAGAAGGTGGCTGATAACTGTGGAGCTGGAGAGGAAGATTGGCAAAAAAAAAGGGATGATGTGGTCCTTGACAACAGCAATACACCTGAATTCCTCAAATTATCCCTCTTGGAGAATAAACGTCACAATTGCTCTCCTCTGATATACGTACTGGGATTTCTCTGTGTGGATATCCCTTGGAGAAGGAAGGCCAGGTGTAGTCCCACACCTCACACTGAAATACAGTTTTTATGTGGATCTGGCACACCTTCAGAGCAACCACATGGGAAATATTCCTGGTCCAGTACACAGAGGTGGTCACTGACACTGCTGGAGAGACTTCAAGTGTCTCAAATATGAGAGGATTAACTACAGTAGAATTGAGCAGAACTATAATTACAAAATAAGTATTTGTCTTGAGTTCAAAACTTATATTGTCAGGCAGAGTTTTGAATTTCATTTCCAGGCCCACAGTCTTAAGGTATTTTTAAAGTCTCCTTTTCTGTGTCAATCCTCCATTCTTGTTTCATCTCTCCAGTTTTCACCTCTCTTCCTTCAAATTACAGGGACAACTGTGGACTGTTCTGTTCTTGAGTTTTGTTTGCTTTGTTAAGAATTTGGTTGTTGCTTCCAATCAATTACCATCTCCCTCATACTAATTGCTTCAGCAAAAAGCCAATAATTGCAATAGCATCTCTCCAAGTCTCTTCCAGACCACACCATGTGTGATAACAAGGGGTGCGGTTCCATTAGCCTCTGCTAGAAATCTTAGCACATGCTCTGCAGCAAGCCTGGAACTGATTTTTCAGTCTCTTATAATTTGTACTTT
The DNA here is from genome assembly GCA_009806455.1 of Tetrax tetrax. Lineage (NCBI taxonomy): Eukaryota > Metazoa > Chordata > Aves > Otidiformes > Otididae > Tetrax > Tetrax tetrax. Next base: position 192,699 of record WHYT01017192.1, on the reverse strand, counting down.
AAAAGTTATTTAAATGTTGTTGAGGAGGGTTTTTTCCACCCGAAAGCCAAGTGATGCAAACCCTTCTCAGTCAGTAGCATGTGCCTGCCAGCTTTCAGAGTTATCCAACTTGTGCCTTAGCCCTGTTCTGAGCTGACTGATTTATTTTGTTTTGAAGCATGGAATTTTTTTTTAATTTTTTTTTTTTTTCAAAGAGTCTATGTTTGGGTGTTCCTTACTCTTACCAAAGCCAGAGCACCCAAAGTGACTCATTCAAACTTCTAAATGAAAAAGTACATAACAGACAATTCTTAGTGTCAAGCCCCTCCTGTTATTTTAGATCCTTAAAACAGGAGATCAGAGGCTTGTGGCAGTGTAAATCAGATGTTATCAGTCTGTAGCAAGCAGCTCAACTGCAGACCACAGGTCATGCTTACATCACCTTATTGTGTTAGCACTAAGTTATCCAAATCCCCACTTCCAGGAGAAAACCGTCAGAGGCTGTGGGATGGTATCCTGCGTCTTCCATCCATGCCCCAGGGGCACACTGGCCCTGGCCCCCACCCACACTGGGTCGCTGCCATTCCTGGGAGCCAAGGGCAAATTCTGCTTGTGACTCAGGCTCAAAGCCTACTTTCCCCCTGAGTTTCTGTGGTGCATGCAGTTCTTGGCCATTTGAGGATTTCTCATGTACAGCTAAGAAGGGTCATAGAATCACAGAATCACAGTTTGGGTTGGAAGGGACCTCTAAAGGTCATCTAGTCCAAGTCACCTGCTTCTGATGAGTTTCTTCTCTTCCATCACCTACTCCCCTCTGCAACATCAGAGGAGCACTCTGATCATCTCTGGAGATCTACTTTGCACATCTCCACAACTTTGGTACAGTTTAATTTCTTACAGTAGAAAAAAAGAAAAAAAAAAACCCACAAGGGTGGATGTCAACAGGTAATTCCAGAAAATCCCAGTTAAATTTGCTGCTATAAATATGCTTTCAGCTAAGACTGGAATATAAACGGCCAAATTATTTTGTGGAGTGGAGTTTTAAGGAAAGGTTAGTATTACAATGACTTTAGTGGGTGTAGGGGAAAAATAAGAGATCTGGAAAATAAGAGTGACACTGTTCCAAGCTGGTTATGCTACCAACTGTTTTATTTTGCTCAAGGAACCCTCCAAATATCTCACCCTTGTGTAGCAGAAGCAGCTGTTGAAAAAATACTAGCAGAGCTGCAGGGAACAATGGCCTAGAGACTTCTGGCACAGTGGAGAATGGACAGCATTCTAGGGGGTATTTTCTGCTTCATTTTATGGAGTTCATCACTATGGAAATTATGCTTGTTGGTATTGGTAAATGGTGTCAGCTCTGATGAGGGAATACTTTGTGTTCAGTTATTTATGGTATGCTTTCCAGTGAGAGAACACAGGGAAATAAAAGGAGAGCAATAAAGCAAGGGAAGACATAAATCCCATGTAAGGGGAGCGGAGGTGGGGGGTGGGGAGAGAGCACATTTTTCAGTATGTAAGGAAAGAGTAAAAAACAAACCCCAAAAGCCCATGTTCTCACCCCAGAAGATAGCACTTCATGTTGATTATTATCAAAATGGGATATAAACATTAAAAAGAAACTTCAAACAGCTTTTAGTAATGACAAAATCAGTTTTACTATCTGAAGATATAGCTAATATTTTACTTCTCATCATAGGTGGTATTACATTTCCATTTGGATCTTCTGCAAATATGGACAAATGAGATAGAGATCCATGACGTGTCTGGTATTGATTCTTTTTAGCCTGTTTCCAGTATTTGTAGATGTTAAGCTCAGATAGCCTAAAGCTATATTCAAGGTTTATGGAGCAGAAATAACCGAGAGACTGAGAGGACTTTCCTCTGTGGTAACCCAGATATTAAAATTGAATGATTTAGATCGTTTTTATGTGGAATGTGCTCACTGCCACAAGCCCATACACATTAACATGATCAAAAAAACACAGACAAAAACTTTTGCCGGTGTTGCAAAGAAGAGAGCTTGTGAAATATCGGGAAAGTTTTATTTTCAACAGACAAGAATTGGCAAGTCAATAACACTTCTTTGCTGACATCTTCATTCCTCTGCTAAACATAGCCCTGTCTGTTACCCCTTCATGGAAATTAAATTACACACTCCAGGAGCATTTGGATCCTCAGGTTAGGACTACCACAGATTTCTCAGTATCTCTGTAAATGTATCTTTCTGGCACTCCCATCTTGTAGGTGCTCTGGATTACAATGCCCACATGACAAATGAAAAATTTTGTAATGGTTCTAAAATTACAATTTCTGTCTTTTTTAGGTAGTATTTCACACTATCCAAGCAAAATATTCCAGTTCTTCAGTATTCTTACTGTTAGAAAGATTCTCCCTGTGCCTAACTTACTCTTCCCTTTCTGCAAGTCTGTTGCTCATACATTGAATAAATGTATAGAAGATGCTATATTTTTCTTTTACATATTCACACACTTTTATCACGTGTCTCCCATCTTCTCCTTTCTAAACTGAGTCTTTTTTCCCTTCTCTCCTGTAAGGCTCTTAGAGTTCATCTCTTCCACCCCCTGAACCAAGGAAAGCTCTCATATCCTTAAGCCATTTGTGTTTGCCTGATCAATGATTTTGTGATGAGTGCAGTCATAGTTGCGTAATCCTTGGTTTATGGTCAGTCTTTCCCCAGTAATTTAACTTCTGACTTCCCCAATGTCCAAGAAACACTTCGTAAACCTGTAATGGAGTATCTCTGCCCACAAGCTGCTTAGTGTGTTTCATGTAAGGAGGTGTGAAGTCCCCTTATGGCCAAATAAGATAGAACAGCAGGTGCTGGTCACATTTAATGTCATTTATAATATATTTATAAACACTTCTAGAGTGAATTCAGTATTTTATCTTGGGTATACTTCAGAAGCAATGCAGACTGTATTTTCCTCTCTCTCACAGAGCTCTGCAATGTTACACTGTGGTAATTAAAGCAAAATGATCTTTATGTTTAGTAGTACAAACCCTATTTCAATGCTCTTGAAAACACTCCACAAGGAGGTTTGCTGTAACTTACGATGATGCAAAAAGCCTGACAGTGATGTGTGACATAAATCGTGCCTTTTTAGGATGATCTATGGACAGATTGCTTTGCCATTCTTCTCACATATGCAGCCCTAAAACAAGAGACACTCACACATGCATAAACACTACTTAGTGCCTCCAGTGCCTTTCTGCTAACTGGAGATAATTAATAAGGTTTAATGACACAGACATACACTGTCCTGTGGCAAGCAGTTGTAAGAAAATAAACTAACCATTGTTAACATTGAGTCATCTACATTAATAAAAGATAAAATAATACAGGCTAGAGAGGGAAAAGACCTATTAAGTCATCCACTCCATCTCCTGCCAAGGCAGACTTCTTTTCTGCCATATATTATTAAGTGCTTTGTCCAGTCTAGTTTTAAATTATTGAAGCAATTTTATTTCCACTATTTCCTTTGGGACACTGCTCTGCAATTCAGAGGTATGTTTATTTATTCCTTACTCTTTAAATAAAATTATCTTTGCTTACCTTTTCTACTTTATTTCCAAATTATTTTCAAAATATTATTTTAATACTCTTGGAGCTGGAATGTAAAATGGGAGATAGAGAGGACTTTGGATGAAACAAAGACATGAAGTTCTCCTGGAAAGTAAATAAAGAGAATGTGGGAGGTTGGGGTTGTTTTTGTTTGTTTCTTTTTTAAATCTCACACCATATCTTTTATACACCTCACAAACCAGAGCCAAATATAACTGCAGGCATTGCACACTGTTGCATAACTTCTCCTCGCCCTGCCAGCGGTTGCCATCCCAAGTGGTGATGGAGGAGATGGCTTGGAGGCCATGTCCCAGAGAAGGCAAGGAAGCAGGGAGGCAGGGAAGGATGGTCACCCAGCTCCCTGCCAAGAAAGCACGCTTCCTGCAGAGCTGCCCAAGCGGTGGTATGGGCTGGACTTAAACACGGCAGGGGTTTCTAAACCTCTAGGCTGCTCAGAAAGGTAAGGTCAGCTCAGGCAAGACCTGCACGCTTCTCAGCCTTGCTGGGTCCCGCATGTCACTGGGCGGGCGGGCTGTCGCAAGGGCAACAATCAAGCACAAAAGGTGCGGGATGGTAGAAAACACAGGTAAATGATTACAAGGAATGATTAAAAGGCATGTGCATAGCATAAAAGGATAGATAGTAAAAAAAGAAATTCTTAATCCCAGTTGTTCAGCTGTGCCTTGTCAAGCGTTTCAGCAAGCTCGTCCCCAGTCCTACGCTCCAGTACACTTTACAATAAGTTTTCAGGTAACAAAAGTTTAAAAATTAACTGGTGCACCCTGTGCTGTATGCTCACGAGCCAGGGCCCTTTGAAGTGGGTAGAAAAATCCCCACCAATTTCAAAAAGCTTTGAAGCGGGCCCTGAGCACGAGGAGCCAGTAGTTAATTTTACACTTGGACACAAAGACGCCCTGCAAGCAAGCGGTGTGGTGGCTGGGACAGTGAAGGGCCTCACCCCCACTGCCCCACCGGTGGGAATGGCTGACAGGGAGGAGATGGGGGGACAAAGCCAGAGCACAGCCACCTCGTGCAAAGTGGCAGCCAGCCAGCATGGCCTCCATGCTGCAGCCATGCCTCCAGCAGGCGCCTGCCTCTTGTTAGCTAGATGAAGGCAACACAGAAGGACACGGAAAAAAATAATCTGCCCTTCCTCTAAATGAGTAGAAATGTTCAGTGTTGGGAAGACAGGTTGCCCAGAGAGGTGGTGGATGCCCCATCCCTGGAAATGTTCAAGGCCAGGCTGGATGAGGCTCTGAGCAACCTGATCTAGTCAGGGATGTCCCTGCTTCTTGCAGGGGGGTTGGACTAGATGACCTTTGAAGGTCCCTTCCAACCCTAACCATTCTATGATTCTATGATTCTATGATTCTAAGACAGAACTGTAATAGCTTAAACTGTGAAGTAATCCCCTGGGAAACTACCTTTGCTTGGCAATGGGAATGGAGAGGAAGGTAAGCTTAGTATGGGATAGCTGAAAATACTGTGAATACTAAGAAATACTAAAGGGTAAAACAGGCAGGGTTTTGGAGTAAAGGGAGACATAATGTGGCAGCAAATTGCTGCTTTCCCTACAACAGCAAAAGAAAATGAAGGCCCCCTTTGAGCAATCATATAGAAAACTCTAGGTTAGGTGATAGCCAACAGCAATAGCTCCTTTATTTGAGTTTCCTTTTCTCTTCTGACGGAGAAGAAGGGATGACCCTGTGCTTGGTGGAACAAAAGTGAAAAATACTACTCCTGAGTATCTAGAGGGCACTGCAGAGGATGGGGCACAGGACCAACTACCCATCACTTAACGCGGGTGCCAGCCCGCCCCACTCTGCCATTAGCCTGGGTCCTGCCTTGCTCAGCAGCTTCTGGAGACAAGCCAAGGGGAGGGCCCCCAATTGCTGAGATACCCCAACCTCCATCCAGTGCCTCTTGGGGAGCAGGGCAACAAGGACTTCTTCCACATCAGCCTTTTTGGGGCTCCCTCCACACATTGCTGCATCTCAGCCCTGGCCGTCCTTGGGGCTGCCTCAAGCTTGCTTGGTGGCACCACCAAGTCACATGACACCAGCTCTGAGGTGCTGGTAAGGGACTAACCAAGGCCAGGGAGTAATAGTTGAGCATCACCATATGGACATCATATTTGGACTCCATCTTCAGAGAAGGTTCCTTGTGAACTCATTCTGGTTCCTCTTGCAAGACAATTCGGCTAGCTTAGCATCCAGGCACACTCATCTTGAGACTGAAGGCTTTTTGTAAGCCATTTTCCTTTGTTATTAATCATTTTCAGGGTTTTAAGAAGGTCATTTGAATTGTGTTGTGCTGTTGCTAGTGTCTGGTTGTACTTCTTAGAATAGTTTTAGAAGAAAAAAAAATGTAAAAAATAACAGCATATTAAAAATAAAAATTAATATTCTAAAATATAAACACACATGAAGTATTTCACCAGATATCTTCAAAATATTGGTATATGTTAAAAGTTTCCAATTTGTAAGAAACCACAGATGTTTCCAATTTTTATTAATGTGCTTGAGCACATTAATCAAAATGGTGAGTTTTATTCAAACAATGTCTTCTTCTTTTAACTGTATTATGTCTATTTAGCATTATCCACCTGGATCTACATAATTTGGTATGAGATTTGTTGTGGTTTTGTTTAGTGGGGGGGGGCTAAGGTGGTGGCTTCTGTAGGAAACTGCTAGAAGTCGCTCCCCTTTGTGCAGTGGACTTGGCCAGGCCTAGGGCGCACCTGTTGCTGGCCAAGGCTGAGCCCATTGGGAGCAGAATGTTCTGTGATAACGCCTCTGCGATAACGTATTTAAGAAGGGGAAAACAGAAAAAAAAGAGAGAATAGAAGACATGACAAAGCTGAGCGGGGGCAGAGGCGCAGAGGGTGAGGCGCAGGCCTCCAGGGCCTTGCAGGCCTCACCCTCTGGCCTCTTGCCAGGCGGCCAACTGGGCCCAACTCAGCCCGGCCTGGCTGCAAGAGGTGGAGAGGAGATGAGATGGGATGGATGATGTGAAGAGATCCTGAGAGGCTTCTGCCAACCTGTTGTGAAGAACAAACTTTTCTTGTGAGAGAAACAGCTGCAAACACCAAGGTCAGTGAAGAAGGAGGGGGAGGAGTAATGCGGCTCCTGGCCAAGATTCCCCTGCAGCCTGTGGTGATGACCATGGTGAGGCAGGCTGTCCCCCTGCAGCCCATGGAGGTCCACGGAGGAGCAGAGATCCACTTAGAGCCTGTGAAGGACCCCACACCGGGGGAGGTGGATGCCTGAATGCGGCTGTGGCCTGTGGAGGGCCCGCTGGGACAGCCGTTCTGGAGAGACTGTACTCCGTGGAAGAGATGACCTATGCCGGAGCAGTTTAATGAAGGACTGTGGCCCATGGGTGGGACCCCACACTGGAGCAGGGGAGGGATATGAGGAGTTCTTCCCCCAACTGTGAAGCAGCGGCGTAAAACAACCCGTGATGAACTGACTGCAACCTCCATTCCCTCTTCCTCCCTGTGCCGCTCGGGGGGGGAAGGTAGTAGAGATAATGTTAAGCTTGGGAAGAGGGAGGGGTGAAGGAGGTTTATCTTGTTTCTCTGTCTCATTATCCTGCTAGTTGTAGTAATAAATGAATAGTTTTCCCCAAGTTGAGTCTGTTTTTGTCCATGACGGTAACTTTAAGGATTTCTCCCTGTCCTTATCTCAAACCTCAAGCCGTTTTTCTTATATCATATCTCCCTATTCTCTCGGAGCGTGGGGGGAGTGAGAGAGAGACTGCATAGTCTGGTCCCGATCAGGGCTGAACTACGAGTGAGACCCCACCTGGAGTACTGTGTTCAGTTCTGGAGCCCCCAACATAAGAAGGACATGGACCAGTTGGAGAAGGTCCAGAGGAGGGCCACGAATATGATAAGAGGGCTGGAGCACCTCTCCTATGAGGACAGGCTGAGAGAGTTGGGGCTGTTCAGCCTGGAGAAGAGGAGGCTCTGGGGAGACCTGATAGCGGTCTTCCAGTACCTCAAGGGGGCCTACAGGAAAGATGGGGAGAGGCTGTTCAGCAGGGCCTGTTGTGATAGGACCAGGGGTAATGGGTTTAAATTAGAGGGAGGTAGATTTAGACTGGATATTAGGAAAAAATTTTTTACAATGAGAGTTGTAGAGCACTGGAACAGGTTGCCCAGAGAGGTGGTTGATGCCCCATCCCTGGAAACATTCAAGGCCAGGCTGGATGAGGCTCTGAGCAACCTGATCTAGTCAGGGATGTCCCCGCTTCTTGCAGGGTGGTTGGACTAGACCTTTGAAGGTCCCTTCCAACTCTAGCCATTCTATGATTCTGTGATTCTAAGATTCCACAAGGACAATCATCATTTCCAGCACACCACGGAAACAGCTGATTTAAGCAATCCAGTTTGGGATTCAGGCAAGTAAAATTCTCTTGAACAAGACTTTGCCCACTCCAGCAGCTGGGTTGAACACTAATAAGCACTTCAGGCTGTTTTAACTATAGTCATTACTTGCTTCCTTGGCAACTCTATTTTAAATCTCTTTATGTGAAAAACACACAGAATATGAACTCGTGGCAAAAATTATCTGGTAAACAAAGAATGAGACTGGAAATAAGAGCTACATAGGAAGCCCACAGATGGCATGTAAAAATTTCCATTATTAAGGAATATATTCAACGTAGTCGCTTAGAAATAGTTTAAGAATAGCTGTCCCTGTTGTAGGAGAGAAGGATGGACCACAGCAGTGCCTTCTAGCCTTGGTCTCTCTGTGGGGCCCACAAGCTGACAGGAGAACAACGTTCAAGTGAGGGAGAGTTCAGTGGTTGATGGGTCTTAGCAAAACGAGTAGAATACTTTGCAAAAGCTCTTTACTTCTACTTGATCATTAAACTTCTCTACTCAAATGTGTTTTACTCTATTCAAATATGTTCAGCCAATTCATTGTAAGAATTACATTAAATATATTCCTGGTTTGGTTAGTGACTCTATATTGCTGTCAGTCTATCCATAATTTGCTTTGTGTTTTAAATATCTGAAGTAGGCCCTCTTTAGATGAGATAAAATGTATTTTCAGCTACTAGTTGGAAAAAAGTTCATATTCGAGGCATTATATTTATAAAGAAGAGAACCTTTATTTCCCAAATAGTCAAGATGTTAATGACTTTGTCTTTTATAGTTGGATAAATATTTACAGTTGTTGTCATTAAAGTAAAGACTTGCCTCACAGTGTCATCCTTATGACTCTGTGTGGCACCTTTATAAGCAGCTTCAGTTATTTCCTTTGCTGTACAAATGTGGAAAGTACTCACTTATTCTTAACGGTGGTCTGTACTTAAGTTAGGCTACTAGTTGAAGACAAATGTTTTAATTGTTATTGTTTGTTATATTAACACTAGGACTATGAAAACTGAAAATACACTTTGTTTTTAATCCGATGTTTAATTCCTCAATCTAAGAATTTACTTTGACTCCTTTTTAGGGATACACTGCCCTAGTCAGATGGACCAACGTGCAAACTTCAGCCAAATCCTGTGTAAGATGGAGGCCCCTTGCACTCTCCTCGACTTCTTTGCTGGGAACAAAAAGTGAGGAGAACAACTGTTCACCCTTGACTAGAATCTGCCACAACGCTGAGTAACACCTTGCCCCTGGCACAGACAGTGTCTTTTTTTGTGGCATAACATTTAATAAAAACCTTACAATTCCAGCTCTGAGGTTGAGGGAGGTGAGGGTGTACAAATGACTTGGCCCATTACTTCATGGTATCACCGCACATCACTACACACTCTTTGGGACTGAAGGATAACGTCTACGCTGTGACATGTAGTACAAAGCAAAAACCTCTAAACTAGCTCCCAGCAATTCTAGTGTAGCTGCAAGTCATCACATGCTCCATAAAGCTCTGTAGCTTGCAACACTGCCTCTGAGCTAAATTAGCCCTACGTCTTAGCACAGCTAATTAACCTAAGCAGAGTCCACACTGAAACAATACTGCCTCTGGTCCTAAGGCCAACTGAGTTGCTGCTAGCATGAGGATGTCCAATGGCCATGCTCCATTATATAGTTTATATGGACCTGCATGCGGATATTTTCAAATGCTGTGAATATTTCAATCCTGTGCCTTCCCTGACAGGTTCGGAGACGGAGTCAGGAGGCTCCCTCCCATCAGGCCAGGGGCAGCTGTAGGCTGGGATGCTAGATGAAGGCAAATGCTTGCAATGCTATATCCAGTCATAAAAGAGATAACGGTTTTTCTGCTAATGGACTTCTTTTCACCTGGTCAAATGTCTTTGTGGAGAACAAAACAACTAACTCGCACATATTGGCCAATCCCTCTCTCTTCCCCAGCATTGCACTGATACCAGGGGACTTTCTGGCAGGGTTATGGGACAATGGCAACTGCTGCCTGGGCAGGAGTGCCGGGCCACTGGATGGGAACTGGGTGCCACCTTCAGAATAACACATTTCTGTCCCTTCCTTTGGCCCTCTCATGGCGGGCAGCTGTCCCAGGGTATCCAGAAGAAATGATTTAGGCCAAAGAAACCCAGGCCAGTGACTTCCTTGTGTATTCCAAGGTGAACCTCATCTGCTAAGTTACACATATGTAAGAATACAGTTAAAGAAAATATACATACTTTGCCCCTGCAAATATTTTTAGATAGAAAACATGAGCTGGTAGATTCGACTAAAGAAAGGATTTTCAGTAGTATGAATGTTTCCAATACAACATAATTTCAGCCTCTTTTGTTTATTAAATTTCATGTTCAGTGATTTTGCAGGGATGATTTATGTTCCAAAATATCTTACTCTCCTTTAGCCTCCATTGTATCAATTGTAGTTAAATTTGAGACATCAGATATTGCTATAGCAACAGTTTGCTTTCAGAAAAACAAAATTTGTCAGGGAATATTTCACTTCCCTACAGAATTAAGGAGTTGGTAAAGACTAAAACAGAAATGTCTGAAATCACAGGTTAGGGAATATAAAAGCGTGATGTACTACAAAATTCTTATTCCAGAGTGTTGCCAACTTTCACAATTATTTAATAACTCAAAGCCACAACACTTGGCATCCTTTTATTTGAATTTTTTTTTATTTTAAAATAAAATCAGAAAGCGGTTTGAAGAGAAGATAAATAGATTATGTTTTGTAATTGAATTTGCTGTTTATAGGGAAATATTTGCCTAGTTATTTGCCTGAACAAGTAGCTTGCAAGTACTAGTATGCCACAATGACTAATAAAAAAAGGACACCTACAACGTAAATGCGTTTGAGAAACTGAGGGCCTCACTAATGTTAATAGATGAGATGAAACTATAATAATGAATTCCAATGGTTCAGACAAGAACAGACAACTTGAAATACAATTCATGCATATAGAAAGTTGGACATATTACTTATGGAAAGCTAGTGGGTGTTATGCGCATAAAATTCGTGCCATAGACTTGAATACCTCAACCTCATGCACCTTTCTCCCCCAACAAATAAAAACATTGTCTTTGTATCCCATAGTTACAGATTATTTTTTTTTTTCAATGAGAAATGTCTTTAAATTGAGTACAGCATTAGTGTTAGAGAACTGGAGTTTATAGAAACACTTTTCAGGGCATTGGCAAACATAGAATAAAGCACATTTTGGAACTTGACTATATGACATCTGGTAATCAGTTTTGAAAAGCCAGCAATGAAATAAAATCCTCGCCTGAGGAAATGTAGGCTGTGAGTGATGAGGATGAGACAGGAGTCAGGTAAAAGGAGCTATTAGCACTATCAAATTATAGAATGACACCAAGAAAGCATATGCTGTCACCCTTAGAAAACTAGTTCAGCTGAGAACTGAAAATCAAAATGCTGTATGGCCCTGAAAGGACATACATCATATAACTTGTCTAATGTGCCATACAGCACCAATTTTCTATCAGTTTTATGTTCAATTTACAATCCAGACACTCGTAATTGATAAAATAACCTTTTAGAAGGTCAGAAGGTGTTTAGAAGATAGATAAAACAAAAATAAACTCCTTGTGATGGAAAAATGGTTGCAAAGAGCAGCTGTACCATGACATGTAGCTACATACAAGCTATGGAGTCATAGGAATCTTCTTCATGTCCCAAAAGCACAGGAGATAACTACAGACCTGTTGCTGCTTTCGAAGTCTATGAGGGGGGAAAAACCACTGCAAGGTGAGCTGCCAGGTGATGCAATCAGATGAACAGACCCACCAACAACAGGAACATAGGTATCTTTGGGAAGACCTGCCAATGAAACAACAGTTCTGAACTGCACTGGTCGAAACAGAGACTAATTGAATGTAAATTGCTTATGTGAACTGAAAATAATAAACATTGCTAATTAGTTTCATTACTGTTGGCTTGAAACAGGAAAAAGTAGGTAACTGAGCTTTCTTAGGAGGCAACTGTTGTGTTAAACAGTGATAATAAGAGAGTGGTCATCAGTTGCCGCTCAGATACTGAGTGAAGAAAACCTCTACCAGGTAATGCGTCAACAGCACACTGGAGAGGGTCCTTGCATTCTGCTTTCCAGGAAAACAGAGACAGAATGCCACATACCCCCATGTCTCCCCCAAAAAATGAATCAGTTGATAAAACCCAGCATTTTTAATATTAGAGTGCTTTATGCAGAATCTAAACAGAAATATTTATTTCCATCCTATGCAGACTTCTGATTTCTCAGCATATCCCTGGAAATTGATACTGAGCTTTTTTTCTTACAGAGTAAGCTAGACTGTGGGAAGAATCATCTTTTGGATACCCTCAGTATTAGAGGAGGGAGTTGCCTTGGGAACTTAAATTCAAAAGCAGAGAGAAAAGATTCTTAAATGTTACTTAAGACCTGTAGGAAATGTTAGCAGAGTTTTAGCTGACTTCACTGTGTATTTAACACTAACTTATTTGTCCCTTAACTGTACTAAATCTTTTAATAGCACTTGTTCAGGATTGGAGCCATCCAGGAAAATTCCAGACTTCACTTTGGCTAATAAAGCCAAGAATAAAAACAATCTGTAAAGCAGAAATATGTTAGCAGGCAAAACCTGAAGTGTCAGATGCCAGGGAAGATTGGATTGATTTTCTCAGAGAACAGGGCAAAGGACAGCTTTACACAGGTGCCTCTGGCCAGCATTTCTCTGAAGATTATACTGGCTATTTTCAGTTTTTAGGTTTGCCTACTTTTTTCATTTGGGCGCCACCCAAGAATGATGCAAAGACCATACTACTTTTCTAGAGCATTTACAAGAAGAGGAAAATACTGAATAAGAACATAGTGCATTTGTTGAGTTACAAATGATGTAAAGTATTATAGATCTATATTTTTTGCTGAATTTTTAACCTTTTTGTAGGGTAGAGGAAGATACCTACTAACTCATCACTCACGAATAAAATTATTGACTCAGAATTGTTCTTAAGAATCAAGACTTTCTTTCTAGTCCTTCCAAGAGTCTTCACTTTCACAGTGGATTTGATATGAAAAGTACTCCATGGAGGTAGTTGGTCCTCTAATGATCCAAGTAGACACCTTTACAAAGGTAGGTATATTTATTGTTTGCCATCATGACTGTAATACCTCCAATTGACTAGATTATATTTTGCCTTCTTGAGTCTGCAGACATCTTGAAACAATTCCTCTGAAAAATGTACCTATACAAATAAGATGACCACATGAGAAATAGTTAGTGGAAGCTTTTATCCGTGTTATTATTAATTTAATTAAATTTGAATTAATTGGCTATGAAAACATTCAGGCATGTCTATTTACTTTTGTATTATTTTCGTTTACACATTTCATGCATTTAAAAATGCGTGTGTAACAAATATGTATTCACATGTGCATGTGTCTTGAGAATTTATAGGGAAATCTTGGAGAATTTAGTGCCTGATAAAAACTTTGGCTACAGTTTAGCCCAGTATAAATAGGCATTGTGAACAATCCTGTATTTAGTTGCATTTGTAAATTGGTTAGTGGCTTTGTTTTGGTTTACATGTGTTCTGCGGTTTGCTCACATGACAATGTAGTCTCTAACTTCAAAATCAAGTCCAGAAAAAATAGATAATTTTAAGCCCCAGGCTCCAGGCTGTCAAACAGCATCCAAACCGCTATCAACTGTCTTTTCTAGTAAGGCCAGGGGAAAGCCTTTTCATAATCTGGGTCATACTGAAGTTTTATCTTTTTGGGGAAAGTATTCCTAGCTTTCAGAACAAAAAGCATCTTTAAATTTTTAAACAATATAGCATATATAAACCAGATATCTTTCTCCAAACTCTCCAGTTCTGTTTCATTCTTTTCTTCTGTGTTTCTCTTAATTAGTTATATATCACTGCTTTAGTTTATATTTTCTATATCAAAAGATCTGGACAATAAAGCTTCTGTCTTTAGTCACCTGAATTCCTCCTCTTTCTGGTTTTGATTTCATTATTTTCTCTGCTGGAAAAGATAGAGGTGAGTGGATCTCCAAAGCCAAGCAACATTTATTTTTCTTTCATTGTCCTGACATTTTAAAATATGTAATCAATCAGTGGAGGAAGGTGTAGCAGTTAGAGTAACAGGCGAGGCTCATGTGCCTATAGCGGTAGCAGAGGAAGGTATGGGGTGGAAGCAACAGGACATCGCCAAAATATCCGTCAGTGTGTAGGCACACTGCCAAGCTGTGACACAGCAGAGATTGAGGCCTCCCACAGTGCGATGTGGGATCTTCCAAGCTGGGATGGACAGTGAAAAGAGAGCGATGAAGCAGGTGGCTTCAGTCCAGGAAAAAGGAAAGAGATGGCAATAGCAGGCAACAGATCATTCTGGAAATGTGTGGGGCTTTTTCTTGTGTTTTGTCTTTAATTTTACTTAAGCTGTTCTATCAAACAGCTCCTGCAAAGCCTCAGGGAGGAGAAACTGGTTAGTCTGAATCAACAGTGAATATTTTGACAAAGTTATTTGTTGGAGACTCAGACCAGTTTCACTCAGCTCAGTCTTCATAAGTATGGACATTTTTCAAAACATCTTTATCTTCTGACCCTTTTCCATCTCACATTCTTCTGAATGACCTGACTCTATCAGATCCTTCCTCTTTTGTCTGAACTGCCTTTTTGTCTTTCTTTCCTCTTTTCTCCTGACTTTCTCTCATGACAGTCTTCTGTCTTATCTGGCCTTCATTCACAAATCTCAGATCCTCTTTGTAGAAGACACCTTAATGTAAATAACTTGGAAGATGTGAGAGAAGAAAAATCAAGACATAAGTTTGGCAAGAGAGTTGCTAGCACGTCTTCCCATTAATTCCCTTCTTGCAGCAGTTATGACAGGAGGATGCAGCAGGATGTTTTGTCTTGTGGTTTGGTAGGAACTCAAACAAAATTTTTATCCTAGTGGGTAATTTTTATCCTAATTTTTATCCTATTCTGGGTCCTCTCTGACCCAGAATACATGCATCCTTGGATCCTCCCCAGCTTGTGTTTCCCACACAGAGATACTCCAAGTTTTAGCTTTTTCCTTTTTCTGTTTGCTGCTGTTCAAAGGGTGGATTTACCTTCTCTCAAAATAGTGCAGGATTTCCATAATACCAGTCTAACTGATGTGACTTTTTTCATTTGCAATGACAGTCCTAGAGACTTAACATTCCTGGTTTAATTTCAAACCCACAACATTAAATCGGCTTTGATATTAGGCAGGGAGAGTCTGCCCAGCCAACTGTAAATACACATAAAATGCTTACACTTGTTCCATTACAGCATGCATTGGTTATTACATTAAATCCTTAATAAAATTACATTAAAAGGCTTGTAAGAGTGAGACAGAAACTTCCCACAGAGGGAAATATTGAGTAAGTATTTCTGCTGTGTCTTTAATTCCTTTTGTCTAGACATCACAACAGCCGTTAGGCTTATCCTGCCAATGTTAATAAAGTCTCTTGAGGATACATGGTCAATTAACAAATATAGCAATAAAAGTAATGGGATGAGAATTATCTAACTGGAATAATAATACAGCATATTTTAATGAAATACACAGATACACAAATGCATACAAATATATATACTTGCAGGCACATATATGCATATGTATAACTGCTGAGCCAAAATCTCCAACTCACATCATACCATAGCAAGCCTGTTTTTTCCATGTAGATTTGTACATGCACGGTTCTTCGTGGCAGATGGATCTGATGGTTAGGCCATTATAACATCTGTATATGAGAATAACAACATGCACGCACAATGCCAGATCTATACATCTGTATAAATGTGCCTGCACACGCCACCACAGCCACCCTTCTCTGAGGCGAGTGAGCACAGGCACCCTCTAGCTCTCAGTAGCCACTGGCATGGCGGCAACGATGTGGCAGGACACTCAGATGAACTTCTGAATGTTTTGTGAGCACAGGACACTGGCAACTCTGGTAGGGTTACCCAGAGCCCCCTCCACAGGTGCTCCTGCAAACAGGCAGCGACCAAAGAGCTTCTGAATCCTCCAGTGCTGAGTGGATGCAGTGAGGGAATTGCACCATTTTAGACTGAACTTTTTCCAGCTACAAGGAGGACAGAGGCTCTCTCTTCACAAGGAGCCACATGGAGAAGATAAGGGGCAATGGATACAAGTTGTACTGGGAGAGGTTTTGTCTTGATAAAAGAAATAAATTTTTTACGGTAAGAACAATCAATCATTGGAACAACCTCCCCAGGGACGTGGTGGAATCCCCATAGCTGGAAGTTTTCAAGATGCAACAGGACAAGGTGCTAGATAGTCTCATCTAGGCTCCCTTTCCCATGAAAAGTTGGACCAGATGATCTTTCAAAGTCCCTTCCAGCCTGGGCTGTGCTGTGGTTCTGTGATATGGTTGAAAATCTGCTTGGGTATTTTTTGTGAGTTTTCAGGGAGTTTGTATCTCTCTTTTAAAACAATG
The DNA here is from genome assembly GCA_009806455.1 of Tetrax tetrax. NCBI lineage: Eukaryota > Metazoa > Chordata > Aves > Otidiformes > Otididae > Tetrax > Tetrax tetrax. Next base: position 176,240 of record WHYT01017192.1, on the reverse strand, counting down.
CAATCTTATATTTATTGTACCTTATACCAAACACTCCCATTGAACGTTATAGTTAATTTCAAGTTATAAAGGTATTGTACTGATTTGAGCACTAGATGAACACTACCCACACCAACAAGCTTAGATTCTGTCTTCACGTACCTCTCCAAAAGACAGTGGAGTTCCACCAAGTTTAACTATGGTTCAATTTTTTATTAGGGAGACAAACTCCAGATTTGCTTGGAATAATGACCATAGATTACAGTCTCTATAGCTGCAAAAATTTGTGGAATGGGTAAAACAATTTCTCAGGAGGAGACATAGCTGGTCTTAGAATGATATTACGTGTTTACTGGAATCGTTGAGCCTCCTTTTAAAAGACAACAAAACAAGACAGCTTGACAGTTTTTAGCGTGGATGCTGTCATTAAACTGCTCTGACCAGTCCTGAAAGAGTTCATGATTTTTTTCTGTTTGTTGGTCACTGTCACCACAGCAACTAACTGGTTCTACATGAAGTTATGGTGCAAGCCAGCAGGGCTGTAATGGAATACATTCCTTAGCATGAGTCAACGCCCGCGCTGAAGAGGAAGCACACTGCTTTGGAAATCGGCTCTAAAACGGTGTGTTCTTCTCAGAGACTGGAAATCAGAAATTGTCTGGAATTAGATTTCTCCCTTCTCCAGGTATTTTTAACCATAAGGGCTTTAGTTATCAGAAGAGCTCTTGTTTGTGAGGGATCCAGAGTCCTGCACTACCAGTGTGACTGCAGCAGTGGAAAGGAGGGAGCTGGAGCTGAAGTTGAAGTTGCTTTGTGCCCTGCAGAACAGAGAGAGAGATCTCTATCGTCAGTGTAGGCTGTTAATTATTTCCTCTAAGAGTAGCCTTCAGTGCAGTGGTTTTCACACTGTGTCCGACAGACCCCTGGAGATTTGTTGACCACTTCTGAAAGGTCTTCAAAATGAGATTATAAAACCCAAGCCTACTGGTATTATAATTTAAATTCACTGTCCAGGGATCTGTATTTCCCTTGGCAAACTATGAAAGGTCAAAAACTCCCAAAAAGTTGAAATTCACTGATATTCACAATGGAATAATACCAACTATGTAAAGTAAGTCTCATTCTGCTTTCATAAAACCAGCACCAGTCTGGAGAAATTCTGATTGCACCGGGAATTACACTGTTGCAGATGTAGAAGGCTGAAACTTTCCCCTGGCCAAACTGTTCTGGCTCATGCTGTATGAAAAACTTTAGACATTGATTCTTAAAAAATCAAATTAATTTTGTCATGTGATTTTAGGGGGAGAGTTTGGCTTGGTTTTAAGCATTACAAGGGCAAATTTGAGGAAAAGCAAAATTGAATTTTATCCCAAACAGCAATTCACAGTAATGATTAAAATTAAGTAAATTATTAACACAGTTAATAATATGTGTTTGAGGTTACCAGTCTGTGAAAGAATTTGCATGAATTTTAGATTTCTATTTTAAAGCAACATTGCATTGCTCAAGTTTATAAATCAACAACCAGATGAAACCTTAGGGCAGATTATTTTTGCACCAGTGTAATTCTCTGTGCAGTCAGAGGTACTTTGGATGTTTTTTTCTGAGAACAGAATGAGAGCTCACTTTGCATCACAGATATTATGTCATTTGCTTTAAAAAATAAATCTACAACTCCAACCACAGGCTGGTAGCTTCACACATAACATGTCACATTTGTCTTAATAAACCAAACACATCAATAATATTCAGAAATTTAATAATGACTTTGTCTTGGAATTGCTGTTTGGAATATGATTTAATGTTATTTTCCCTCAAACTTTCCTTTAAGACATTTATTTAAAAAAATTGAGCCATAATTTCCTCAAAATAAAACCAGATGACAAAATGTATTTGCTCCCTTAACAGTCAAACTTAGGGAAGATTTAATGAAAAGCTTACATGAGATAGCAGAGTTAGAAATAAATTGGTCAGTAAATATATTATTTTTGTTCTCAGTTTAAAGTAACTGATTGATCTCATTTTCTGACCCCTCAAAATTATATTTTCACATATGACTCTATAAATCTTGACATCTGGGAAGCTTATTTTTATCCTACCACTAACGGGCAAATTGCAACCACAGTAATCTCATTAATATTTTCAAGCGGACTTGCAGGGGCCGCCCTAACAAACTATGATTCATTGACAGTCTCTGGTAGAACACTTGCTTAGAAATGAAATGAAATAATGACTCAATCTTCTCGGTTGCAACATATGGAGACAATACAGAAGGCTAAAAAGAAGAAAATATTTTGTAATTTATCTCTTTTGCTTCAATAAGTACGAACGATGGTATTGAAATCTGCAAGAACATTCATAGGAATAGCAGTTTGGCCAATAGAACCTTGTAGATTGTAAAGTCAGTACACCACCAGTCTGATTTCCTGCAGAATGTCATCCGTGGAATGGCATCCAGCGACTCATATATTGAGGCTGATAACTTTTACTCAGCTCTGGAAAGCATTTAAGGCAATTTCAGTTTGAGAATGGAGAACCCCATACTTCTCTTGGTAATTTATTTGGGTGTTATTATCATCACTATTAAACACATGTGTTTCTAGTGGAATAATGTAGCTCAAATTTTTTGGCCATTGATTCTTCTTATGTTTTTCTCTACTAGATTGTCCATGGTAAAAGTATCAAGCATGATATTTTATGTATGAAATGCTTATTTTGTGTATATAAGCAAGTTGTGCTCTTTAAATTTATCACTGTAAAGCATTACAACCATTTTGAGTTGTTTTTCACTTTCCTGTCTTTCTTCATAGAGGTTTCAGAATAGTACACAATATTCCAGTATCAGCACTATAAACAAAGATAAAATCATTTTCCTGATTCTTCACGCTACTTCCCATTTCATACAAGCATGGATTATCATAAGTATTTCTTAATACTTATCTGTATTTCCACAGCAAAATTTGCAAGACTGACAATTTTTTTTTGATATAACATTAACAGTACTTCTGGATCTTGGCATTAATTTTCCAGATTTCTTTGCTTCTAGGAAGTGGTTAACAGGTCTGGACTCAAAATTTTTGACAAACTACCAAATATTAGATATTCCCACAGTTCTGCTCAAAACAACCCAAGGTGATGCTCAAGTCCATTCTGTACCAGTTTCTTAATTTTCTCTTAGAAAAGACAGGATGTTGCCTGTTCAAAAGGAGAGTTGGCTTTTCTGTATACCAGCTGTGTCCTGAAAGGGAACACTAAATCATAACTAGATGTGAGCTCTCCAGTTGTACATAACTTTTTTTTTTTTGATAAGAAGGCCAAAGGTCAGGGGTTCTTTAGAGAACTAACGTTCTTGTGCCAATTCACACATGTAGAAGAAACAAGCTTCTTGTAGGTGTTGATGAAATTTATCCCGTTGAAAATTAGACCATATGGCACATGAAAGCTCCCTCCAGTCCAATTTGTAAAGTACACAATGAAGAGGATTGAACCAATTTACGATTTTCTTTCATCCTACCTCTCTCCTTCCCTGCAAGAGTGCAATTGCTAGACATATGCTCAATTTTCCTAAACCGGGCAGACTTCTAATGGAGTCTGCTTTCCTGGATGTAAAGTTAAGCCTCTGCAAAAGTGTTTGCAGGATTGGGGCTAATTTGGATGGCAAGCTAGAGAACTTAACTCTGATTTCCATTAGACTTATTATCTACTAGAGGCTGGAAATGTGAAGATTTTCAGAAATGGTGTGATCGTCAGTTAAAAAATGCTGGTAGTATAGCTTTATCAGATTGGGAAGCTGTGAATCAGACATGTTCTTATCTCTTGCTTACTGGCCCTCCATGACCAGAATGACTTTATTTCACAAAGTATGAGCCTAAGGAACCAGGTCAAGATTCTGAAAAGGAGAGTTACTACAATAATGGTCCAATGTATTTCTTGCAGAGAGGGAAACTTGAATGTTGCAAAACGTACTTGAAGAATCTCTTTACTGCAATGTGCAAAAAAAATAACAGATCAAAGGTAAATGTAGACTCTTGCCCTTGACTACATGGAGAAGAGACTGTTTCAAAAGCAATGTACATAAGTCCAAGGAACCAAGGTTACCTTAGCTCAGTCTTCCCGTAGATCCATTTTCCATTGTTGGCTGGATATGGAGGATAGTTGCAGTAGTATTTTTAATAATAATAAAGAATGAACAAGATTTCCGTATGTCTAGCATCTAAGCCAAATTCCTGTGCAAATTTCAGCCTATGCAGCATTTTGGCAGGGTCAGAGCATGAAGAGATGGTAAAATTCACCTTCTTTTTTTTGCATGATTTAAAAACATCTACTAGAGGTATCTGTATTATTCCAGCACTGGCCACATCAAAGAAAAAAAAGTCTTTGAAATCCATCAGGAGTGTAGTTAGTTAAAAAGTTATTGTGAGTTTTGCTTGTTTAAGAGGAGCTATGAAAAAGGGAATGAAAATGCTATTTCAGAAACTGTTGGAGGAGGCAAAAGATGTGTATCACCGAATTCCTGGATTCTTTTTGTGCTTCTGTTTCTCCTTAAACAAAAAAAAAAAAATTAATGACGGCAAAAACTGTAATATCCTCTGATATCTTAATGAGTACAAGTGCACCAATGGAACCCACCTACTAGCCTTTCTTTGCTCTGAACTTGCGTCTAATCCTAGATGCATAGTAAGCATGCATTGCTTTGAAGCTGTGACACTGAAGCTAAGATATTTGTTTTCATGGCTGAGAGGATCCCTCTAGCATTTTCTGGTTTATTCGACTTAGTACAAACTAATGTTTAACTCCTGCCTTTCTTTTCTGCTGCGATCATGTTACATGTGTTTCTTCTCACCTACATATAGCCGTTTCAAATGAATCATTCTGTAGGATTGTTTAGCTCTCTTCAGTGACCATAAAGTCTAAATAATGAGCTCAGACAGCATGCCTCACTTCCATATATATGAAACTACAAAACTATGCAAGCTGACTCCACCATTTTTCAGGTAAACCTGTGAATCCTTTCATTTGCCCTTATGGTTCTGATTTCTCATTTGCATTATTTTTGTTTCTATCTTAAATTGTTGTCTGTAAGTAATTTTGAATCAATCTTATATTTCACTCACATTTAAATCCTATTCCCAGTATGAACTTTGCATGAAATCACAGGCTTTTATTGTCCACAGTGAATGGCTACTGTCACTGAATGACTCCGAAGAAAAAAAGAAATATTACTATTAACCTTTTGTCCTTGGAGGCATTATCTAACTCCACGCACTGTAGCTCCTGTACTCTTCCATCTCCCAATGCAGCATCTTCGTGTACGTGTTTGTTTTGAAGCACATTTTTTAATGTGTTCCTAATACTGGCATTCTTTCTGTTTTGCATGCCAGACTTTTATTGGAAACCCGTTCTCTCTGTGCCTTTGCTCTGACTTTGTGCTCTGTGTGGATGGGACCGTGTTCTTGCCTCCTTCTTTTGTTTTTGTGTGCATTGGTTTCTTGTCTGAGAAAGTTTGCCTACAAAAGGTAGAAAGTTCTCATTATTTAATTAAGAACAGAACCTTCAAACTTAACTTCTCAGAGGGAGAACTATACTGTTTGTATACCGTTTTATGTACACACAAATGCACACACAAATAAAGCACAGCTGCTATGCAAAAATGCCCAAGCTAGCTCAAATTAGCAAGATAGGGAACTGTGTTAGCACATCTGAATTTCTTCTGACACGCAGATTACTTGATTTTACTCTAGCTCAGTATCCCTATCTGATGCTGCTTTTCCACGACAGAAGATATTTTTTAAAAATCTATCTAAAATATGGATTTTTCTAAATTATTATTAATCGATCCATTTGAGAGGGCAATATAAATCAAGAAATGGCAGTATTAACTGCATACAATTTCGTAAGACTTATTCCCACCAGTGAAAGTTCAAAAGCATTTCCCTGACATGAGTGAAGCTTGACAGATGTAAAGCTGCTAAGAGACAGAACATCAAAAGAAGGCAGTAATCTCAAAATCAATTTTTATTAAGATCTGAATTTGTTTCCACTCTCTGAAATATACAGATTCAAGTCTGCTGCATTTACTGACCCGAGTGACCATGTTAGCATCATTATGTCCTTAACTGCAACGGGACTGCATGCAGAGATTACTATACAATTATGGGTTTCTGAAACAGGAATGGCTACTTTTGTATTGCTTTTAATGATGACAAATTTCAGTTTGACAAGATCAAATGTTCAAGTGCATTAAGAACCTAATCAACTGTCTACCTAAAGATTTTTGACGAAGCCTTTAGGGCAGGCAGACAGATCCACAGCTTCTCTTCTATATAAACATCCCGCTGATACCAATGCAGCTTTGTACCTGCAAGAAGAGGATACAAGCCTTTGTTTTCAGAATGAATGTCCTAGTAACAATGGCTTGAAAAGGAGTATTGTCAGAAACTCTTATTTTGAGGTCCTTGTGTTTGGATTTCTCACAGACTCATTATATTCTTAAATTGGTCACCTGGTATTAGAAAGAGTTACAATTAACTGTGACTTCCCTGATGCTGAATGATAATCTTGTTACAAAAATCTCTCCTCCTTAAGGGCTCATCTGCTCAGTTACAGCAGTTTTCCATCTATGGAAGGAATAACGGCCTTGCAAAATTGAGGTGTGGTAAGAAATAATGCCAGAGAGTAACAGTCTAGATCAGAGAAAGCAGCTTGTGGGGTGATTTTACTCAGCCTCCAATAGTTCAGACTTATCCTACCACAATTGCACATGCTTGGGCTCTTTCTTTGATGAGCAATAATCACATCTAAGTGAGCTGAGAGAACAGCACAAATGGACAGCAGATGTGCCCAAAACTGGCATCTGTCCCACTAAACTGTTAAGTAGCTCTGATCTAAGCGGTAATGAGTCTCAGAGGGTGACAGTGTCTCACCCTGGCTTTCATGGGGCTGATACTTTATTTTTATATTTATATATATATATATAAGCTATCTTTAATATAAAATGCTATGGTAATAGCCTCAAGTGCTCATTTCAGTGTCATTGTGGGGCTTACATTACTTCTAACAAATTAAGAAGGAAATTAATTACACTTATGAGGGCAAAACACCACCTTTAGTGTCAAACATTTAGGCTGATTCAAGGCACACTGTTTCCTGCACCATGTTTTGGTCTTGCTAGTGATACGTCTTTTCCTGGCATGGGCATCTGCAACAGAGGCACAGATGAATCAAAACTGCATGTGCTAGGAGAAATGAAGAAGTTATTCCTATCTACTGTCCATGAAAATTCAGTCTAGAGGCAAATTGTTGAGTGTTTTATTCCCTTCCCTTCCTGGAATAAGTTATGATCTTGAACGTCCTTTAATGTATAGCTAACAAGCAAGTTTCAGACTACACGAGTCTTTATAAATATTTCAGTTATATGTAGGCCAGAAGTGCAGAATCTAATTAGTAAAATCAGCACCAGATTAAGGCAAACCAGACAGAAAATCAGCAGAATACAACGCCCTGAAGCACCACCATTTATATTTCCACCTCTGGCCTTTCTTCTGCTGTACAAGTGGAAAGGAGCATACAGGACAAATGAGGGAGCTCTTCAGCTGACTGAATGTTTGTGTTCAAAGAGTCTGGAAAAATAACGGGAAAACTCACACTGTCTGAGATTTCTTCTGCTTCTGTTCTCTGATCTGCTCTTTCAGCTAAAGTTCTCCTAGAAGAGCAATAAAAAAATCCACACTGGAAATCTACAACATTTACACCACTTTGGATCAGCCAGCTGGATCACTTGTCTCAAACATTTTTCCAGTTATTGGGAAATGTTCTCTCACAAATTCTCTTTATCCATCTTTCCTTACTAGCTTTTCAAGTGGTTGGTGGCCACACTATTATACCATACACCAAATTTGCACAGTCTTGTCTTCCTCTATTTCAACAGCCAGCCCAAGTGAAAAAAAGGTAAAAGTAACATTCCAACATTGTGCATTCCTTGATTTCATTGCTGCATATTCCTCACAGATAGCCATGATCACCATCACTGAGTTTTCCCTATTAGAACTCCCTCAGGATGAACATTAGTATTGGAAATTGATGTGTGGCCATAACATGTTCTGAAATGGGCTTACCGAACTCTTTTTTCCAACATAAAGAATCTTCAGATTGAGATTAATATCTGAATAGCAGTCTACATGTGTCGTAGTTCAGCCCTGACTGGGACCAGACTACTACATGTTGCAATTAGAATGGCTTAAAATGTTTTAGGAGTTAAATTGTGGAGAGAAAAAAAAAAACCACATATAAAATGCATATTAAAAACAAGCAAGATATATCTATCCAGCCACCCTTCAAATCTTAAAAACATGTATTCTAGTCTTTGTGGAAACCAGATGCTCAGTCTGCTTATCTATTCTCGCTGAAAAACTGATGAAAACTTAATGGAAAAAAAAATTAATCCATTTCACAGGAGACTGAAACAAATTGCTGGCAGCCTTGCTGAAAATCACTGTCATCCTGCTGTAGAAAAACACAACAGATGAATTTTCCTTGCCTGTAACCAGTCCATCCAGTTCACACAGTTCCTTTCCTTACCAAAATGTACTTGCTTCAGGTAAATGGGCTCACAAAATTTCAGAAGTTTGTTTTATTTGACTAATATGTAAATCAAAATAGTTGATGCACTTGAAATTATCAGCTTTGTTTGAGAAAAAAAAAAATAGCCACCTGCAAAAAAAAATCAGAAATGTTCTAACAAACATAATTCAAAATAAATGAGTGACTATTGAGTTTCTAATGGGAAATAAAATTTGCCGTCAGTTGCATTATATGGCACTGGCAAGAGAATACTGGAGTCCAGCAGGCAAAGGATCTGGGAGAACACTGCCTGTCATATAAAATAGGAGACAGATGCTTGACGAAAAAGTAGAGCAAAGGGACACGGTACCCTACAGTAAAAGGATCCAAGGCATAATTGTTGTATAAAGTTTATGAGACTCTAAAGCAGTTGAAGTTAGTCAGACAAAAATAAACAAATTCTGCCTTATTTGGCAGACACTTTAAAGTGAACAAACACTTAAAAATAGTTTATATTCAAACATGAAATCGTCTTAGTATTTATTCATTGTTTAAGTACAGCTGAAGTTGTGCGCTTCCAAACTCTGAATATAGGACACACAATTTTAAAATCTTTTAATGATTAGACTTGTTTATGTCAGTGTTACAGGCTTGTTTGTTTGACTGCAAATATACACATATTGATAATTTGAAAGCTAATACACAATGGGTTTGACTGAAAACATACAGAAATCAATAGCAAGCTTCTCATTGATTTTGGCTGAGTCTGGAGAAGACCCATAATCTGAAAACCAGTACGGTAAATCTTGTTCTCCTCAAGATGGTAGATACACAGGCAACCCTTCCCAGCCTCCAACAGCTGCTTTCTGAAGAGACGTTCCCCTCTTCCTCCCTCTCCTGTGGCTTTTTGGTGAATTACTCTTTAGCAAATATTTTTGCAAGCAAGTCTATATTTGCAGCACACCTTGGCCCTGCCTGGGGACGTCACATTGTCCATGCTCCCCAGCTCCACCCAGGCCTCAGGGGCCACAAACCCAGCTCCATACAGCTCTCTTTACAGTTTTATAGCTCTCTCCACTCCTTTCTGCTCCTGGCCCAGAATATCACTCCAAACTTTGCTTAGCCAATCCAGCCTCCCCAAAACTGCTGAGAAGTTTTGGGTTAGTGCTACCTTAGTTCAGGACTTGCCTGACTGATAGCAATGCAAGTAAATATCTAATATCCAAACATAAACCAGTAACAGTCAAAATATTCAGTTTCTAGGCCAAAATTGTATGCAAGAGTCCCTTTAATGTTATTGAGAAAATAATATTTAGAAGAAGCTGTGTAGCCATTGCCTTATAATGCTCAGGACACTGAATTCAGCTCTAACAAAGCTGTACTTAATTTTAAAACCTAGGAACAAAGTCATAACACGGGGTTCATTGTACTCATGCAGGAAGTCACATGCAGATTACCAGAAGAGATTCGGCAGTTTGGTGAAAGTTAGCCAAGTTTCCTTAGCAAATTCTTGCATTTAAATGCTTTCCAACCATCCTTAAGAAAATAAAAAATGGAAAATTGTCAGACTGGAGGGACTACAATTCTCTGAAAAACAGAAGTCTGTTTTCTTACTTAATTCACTCCCCACTCCCCATTCTATTTGTATGCATTTAGAGCAGTCTTAGTTGTGTAATCAAAGATAATTTTGAATGCCGTTACTCACGGCAGAAGAAAAGAACTTCTGAAAGCGTGAGATTAGAGAGCCGAGTTTTATTCCTGAGTCCTTCACAAAAAGGCAAAAGTGTATTTCAGTATCTAAGCTCAGGAAGCCAAATTAAAGAACACCCCTAATTCTATTTGTTCGATCTGCTTTCATAAGCATAGCGTTCTCTCCTGTAATTATTCACAGGTTTTCTGCACATGGATCCAGATGCACGCATGCTAAAGCAAGTGAAACCGTATCACCACAGAACTAGAGTAATCAAGGGATGAATCAGAATTTGCTAAGTGTTTTCAGAGACAACGTGCCTTACTGCAAGATAGCTTCAGATCATACGAGTCTGGTATCGAATGTCATGACACATACCTCAGGGTGGAGGGGTTTTTTGTGATATATGACCCTCGCTGCATACCATAGGACTGCCTTGGATTTTGCAGAGGTTCAAAAAGCTTGGCAACCAGTAGAGTCGTGTCTCCTTGGTGTGGGGAGGAGGGGTGTATAAATTTGCCTCCGCTCAAATTTATGAGTTTCATTAAAACCAGATAAACATCAAAACTATTGAAGGACAAATCTAAACTAGGCACTCCTTCCCTCCAGGGAGCCAGGGGACCGGGGACAATGGCAATAGATTGGGTACTAAAACATCCACTTCTTGTGCTCAGGGAAAGGAAATAAACACCACAGATACAACCGGGGAAGCAATACCATGCAGCTTCTGGTGTAACCAGTTTCTTTTCAGTTTGTTCCCTTACTATTATCCTAACATTACTTTCGCAAGTAACTAAGCAACCTGCAGTGCCCTACTGCTAAAACGGTTTGAGTCACTGCTGGGACTCTCTCCGCAGTTTCGAGTTCGCTACCGGATGGCAGAGAAAGTGCAGAGGCTTTTCCATCCCTGGACCACACTGCCGCCTGATGGCAGCTTCTCTGCACTGCTCTTCCCCCCTCTCCCCACCAAGGCTCCAAAAAGCCCATTAATCAGTTATCTATGGCTCTGCTGGTAACATAATTCTGACGAAGTCTTTCCTTGTGCCTGGACTATTGAATTTTTTTTTTTAATTAGCATGGCTAAGGAAACACAGAATCTGCCATTTAGTTCTGGGGAGACAAAACGCAGAGGGGCAGAGGATTAGAACTCAGAGTTAATTAGTAAAATTGGAAGAGTGGTCTGAAAGACAGGATGGAAATCAGTGGTTTCTACCTGGAAACCGAGGGCAGAACCCAGCAAAGAAAAGGCAGGCAGGGAGCAACGGGGCTGGCAACAATCCTGCAGACACGAATTTGGAATCGTAGTGGCTGAGAAGTGAGTGTTTTTCAAAAATATTCTGCTGCTGTGAAAAAGGCAGGTGTTACACACAGCTATATAGATAGGAATGTTATCCATAGGATGCTGTGAAATAGCACACAGCAGAATAAGGATGCCTGTGTAAAAAGCATAAAGTACAAACAGTTGGTTTCTTCAAAAAGCTTTCTATGTACATGGAGGCTTCACAAAATGTTTGTTTAGAGCATTTGCTTAAGCTTTACAGAGACAAAGTCTAAGACCTTGATTTTGGATAAAACTATACCTTCATATATACCTGAAAGATACATATGAACTCAAAATGCAGCAGGACTGAACTGAGTCCCAGACACAACATTTTGTTTTTCATACCAACGAGATCTAGCAACAACAGAAAATATGTCTGGTTTCTTTTCTTCACAGTTTTCAAACTGATTAATGTTATGTTCAAATAATTCTGTGGTAATTGGGCTTACCCAGGAGAGTGAAATAACATCTCTTTTCCCCTAGGAGTTTACTGTATAAATGAATACAGCCTTTTCTACAGTAGTGCTTCTCTGAATATTGCAGAAGTTAAGGAAGTTACAGACTAAGAAGCACAGAGAGGAAAGGCATAAAAGGACAAATAATTCAACTGTGAAAAATGACGTTATAACTTCATTGTCATCTTGCTCCTTCAGTGTTTTCCAAATAATAATGCAAGAAAGCAATCAGGATGACAAACAGAAATCACACTTTCTTAATCCATTTTTCCGTCACTGCTAGAAGTAAAAGACCTAGAAGATCCTAGAAAATTACTTCTCTTCTAAACTCCAATGACTCCAGAGGAAACAACTACAGGCAGGTCAGCCTCACCTCTGTGCCTGGCAAGGTCATGGAGCAGATTCTCCTGGAAACCATGCTAAGGCACATGGAGAGCAAGGAGGCGGTTGGTGACAGCCAACATGGCTTCACCAAGGACAGATCGTGCCTGACCAATTTGTTGGCCTTCTATGACGGGGTGACAGCATCGGTGGACAAGGGACGAGCAACGGATATCATCTACCTGGACTTGTGCAAAGCTTTTGACACTGTCCCACACGACATCCTTCTCTCTAAACTAGAGAGGCATGGGTTTGATGGACGGACCACTTGGTGGATAAGGAGTTGGCTGGATAGCTGCACTCAGAGAGTGGTGGTCAACGGCTCAATGTCCAAGTGGAGACCGGTAACGAGTGGCGTCCCTCAAGGGTCTGTATTGGGCCCGGCCCTGTAAAACATCTTTGTCGGCAACATGGACAGTGGGATAGAGTGTACCCTCAGCAAGTTCACCAGCAACACCAAACTGTGTGGTGCCATAGACACACTGGAAGGGAGGGATGCCATCCAGAGGGACCTGGACAGGCTGGAGAGGTGGGCCCATGAGAACCTCATGAAGTTCAACCAGGCCAAGTGCAAGGTCCTGCACCTGGGTCATGGCAATCCCAGGCACAAATACAGGCTGGGCAGAGAATGGATCAAGAGCAGCCCTCAGGAGAAAGACTTGGGAGTGCTGGTGGACGAGAAGCTCAACATGAGCCAGCAATGCACCCTTGCGGCCCAGAAGGCCAACCGCATTCTGGGCTGCATCAAGACGAGCGTGGCCAGCAGGTCGAGGAAGGTGATTCTCCCCCTCTACTCTGCCCTGGTGAGACCCCACCCCAGCACTGTGTCCAGTTCTGGAGCCCCCAACATAAGAAGGACATGGACCAGTTGGAGAGGGTCCAGAGGAGGGCCACGAATATGATAAGAGGGCTGAAGCACCTTTCTTATGAGGGCAGCCTGAGAGAGTTGGGGCTGTTCAGCCTGGAGAAGAGGAAGCTCCAGGGAGACCTGATAGCGGTCTTCCAGTACCTCAAGGGGGCCTACAAGAAAGATGGGGAGAGGCTGTTCAGTAGAGCTTGTTGTGAAAGTGTGAGGGGTAATGGTTTTAAAATAGAGGGAGGTAGATTTAGATTGGATATTAGAAAAAAATTTTTTACAATGCGAGTTGTAGAACACTGGAACAGGTTCCGCAGAGAGGTGGTTGATGCCCCATCCCTGGAAACGTTCAAGGCCAGGCTGGATGAGGCTCTGAGCAACCTGATCTAGTCAGGGATGTCCCTGCTCCTTGAAGGGGATTGGACTAGATGACCTTGAATGTCCCTTCCAAACCTAACCATTCTATGATTCTATGATTCTAAATCATCTGAAGTATTTTGAAAGTGTATTAATTGTTCTAATTCCCCCACCAGTGTTGATTCCATGTGTCTCAGCATTAAAAATAAGTTGGGAGCAGTGTTGCTGTCTAAAGTGGGAACTACTAGAAAATGTAGGTCAGAATGGGAATTAGTCAGAAGGGTTGCAAGGTAAAAGAGCCAAATAGAGAGAGACTTCTTTTGTGAGAGATGTAAAGGAGCAATGAGGACCTGAGAAAAGGAAGGGAGGAACAGTGATAAATGTTTGGGCAAGAAAATCAAATGAGATCGGGGAAGAGAGGAAGAAAAATGGGTGGAGATAAAACAAAAGAAAGCTCAAAAGAAGAAACAATGAGAGAAAAAGGATTGCTCCTGCTGAGCAGTTTCAAACAGTGTAGTATATTTAGAACTCAAGGATGCATCTGGAATGAAGCTGGTGATTCAGGTTTTAAAGATGGAAAAGGAACTAAGGCTACATCTGTTCTCTTTTTGATAGAGTTGGCTCCAAGTTAATGAGTGATGTGTTTCGATTATCCTTGTGTGAAAATGTAAACTAACATTGAGAGAGGAAACAGTAGAGTAATAAAATTTAATGGGAGATGTGTTCCAATTATCCTTGTGTGAAAATTGTGTGAAAATGTAAACTAACCTTGAGAGAGGAAACAGTAGAGTCGTAAAATTTAACAGGTGACAGAACAAAGTACTTTCAGGATGCTCCAGCAGGTGCTGAGATCAGTCAGATGGGTACCTCCCTAAGGAGTACGGACAAGCCAGCAGACCCTGACTGGAACCAAGATAAACGGGGCTTAAGGAACTTACAAGCAGAGTGATGAGCCAAGACAAGACCCTCTATGGAAGAGGGACCCAGAGTTCAACTAAAGGACACTGACTTTTGGGTGTCTGCAACCACCAGAGACCCCCAGAGGACCACTGACCCATTTCATTATGTGTGCAAAAGACATTTAAATATGCTAAGTAGTTCCAGGAAATGTGATGAACATACTAAGGATTTCTCAGAAAACTAAGGAGTATGCATATATAACCTCTATGTATTCTCTTTGATTTTGAATGAGAACATGCATGCTAGGAGGAAGTATCCTCCTGTGCATCCAGCACTGCAACAAAGAATGCCTATTTTCTAAAACTCACAAAATGAGTCTTCAAATTTACTTGCAAGTTTATTTGCACTGACTTTTCTGGTATCAGTTTGTGACTTAATTCTTTGGTTCAGTCTCAGGACTTGGTCCCCAGTCATTCACATCTGACTGTGTTCATCCTTTTGAGTGCTCTCCTTTGAAGCTAACTGACAGCTTCTCCCTAGGAAGAAGCCAGGGCACAGTCCTGGAGGCTGCTGCCTGTGATCAGCATGGATCACCTTCCATCCTTCCCAGCCAGTCCCTCAAAATGGAACCAGCTCACCACGTCACCACACAGATCCCCACGCCATCAAGCATGCAGCACAGTCCCACCGCGCAATGCCATTCAAATGCCACTCAGAAGGGCTGCTACACAGCCTCAGTTTACTTCAAGCATTTTGAACTAAATAAACATAAGAAGAATAGTTGTTATGATTTAAGGGGCCACCATACGGTGTCACGTAGGAGACACGGGCAAGTGTGCCGTGGCATGGATTCCCCCACAGAGGAAATGAGGTTGAAGCGATGTGACCACAAGCTGTTCTGTGGCAGCCGTCCTGGCAGGCACAGGTCAGTTGCCCACACTGCTGCCTTCTGTGAGTTAGATCTACGTTGGCATGGGAAGACGAAAAATCAGGCAGCAATCTACTGACTCCTGAAATGAGACGAAGATTGCTTTCACCGGGATGCAGATAGTGAGCTGGGGTGATTCCTGAACACTGGATGCCCCTCTCTGGCTTTAACCCAATGGCAGACATTTGTAACAGCAGCTGCAACCTGAAAAATGGTCACATTTCAGGATCACACCCAGAACAACAGAAAACAATGAGTTTTGGTCAACTGCCATGCAACACACCCTTGATGTGGTAATACTAGAGTCACATATGGCAAGGTGCTCCATTATTACATAATCATCTTTCATTAAATTGTTTTCTAGTGTCATTCTCTGCTTATGAATTTATTATGTTTTCCTTTTCATTGTTTACCTCATTCACGAATTAGCTTTCTGCACTAGTTTTCTGTGGGACAATTCCAGGATGTTTTAAGAGCTTTTAATGAAGAAAACATATGAATATTAATTAAATACCATGAAAAGTAAAGAAGTCACACAGGTAATGTAGATCAATGCTTTACTGTATTTCTAGGGAGGACAAAAATTGATCATTTCCCATTAAAAAACCCAACTTTTTCCTATGACTACTAGAAGTGTTGATAACATATCAGTCTATAAACAAGTAATTATAAAAATTGCTCTGCTTTTTTTTTTCTTTCACGTGGAGAAGGAATATGTAGATGACACTGAACTTGAAATAAGCTTGACCGCATTCCTTTGCAATAATATTTTTTTTTTCCTTTGAGCAGGACCATGTCCATGGTTAACAATTGTCCACAGATATCTTGAAACCTTTACTGCATAGTGTTGCTTAGTGAAGAAATGGCATGTGAGTTTACCAGACGCTTTCTTTCTCAAGTACAGGTACCAGTACGCTTCATTCTCCTGAGCTAAAGCAGATGAACCTCATCTATAGCATGTTAAAAATGCAGAATAAAGCGGTGAATCCTTGTCCTGCCATGTATTGCAGGAAATTCTGCCCCCCTCACCATCCTCCCCAGTGCAAGCTATCTATGCTGCACATCCCCCCAGCTCTGACCAGAGGCTAGTTTTACATATGAGAGGTGCTAAAAAACATATGGATTAATAAGAATAAAAGCTGGGTACGAAGGAGATGGTAGGAGGGGTGAAAATGTTACATGGAGTTAATACAATAAAGAAGACAGGTTAAGAAACAGCTTATTCAAAATAACAGCGAGGGAAGAAACAGTACTGGGAGCCATGGGGTAAAAAAGAAGAGAAAATTTTGCTCTCAACAGGGAGAAGGCAATTTATGGGGAAGCTGAACAAGGCCCAGGGACAAGAGAGGGAGTGAGCAGCAGGAAGATTCAACCATACACACAAAGCACCATGTTTAGACATGCTGCTTCTCCTAGTTGGTCAGGAAAGCACCAGGAAAAGAGAAGAGGCACTACTTTTGCTGATGGAGATTTTGGTCCCTTCGTGATCTTCATATAGACAGTTTTTTCTGCATATCTCTCCCAAAATGTAGCATCTCCCATGAGGGGTGTCAGAAAGCTGTTGTCACCAGCCAGCTGGAGCAGGGTCACAATGAGGAATGCCTCAAAGACTCAGCTTCCCCCTACCCATCTGCTGACTCTGTTGCCAGCAGGTTAGTGACACAGGCTGTTAAGGAAATCCCACCGCTTGCAGACAGCAGGAGTTATCCCATCCCAGGTGCCATTTGGCCTGACTATAAACCTGAGTAGGCCAGACAGTGAAAGTATTTGTTTCATGAGTCTCACTGATACAACGGTGTGTCCATGAACACCACCGGTGTGCATGAATCCATCAGACTGTGCAATACTGATTGATAGAAGTGCAGGTTGCAAAATCCCAGACAGGTGGCTACACGGTTCAGAAGTGGCCTGGGACCCCTCAGGCTGTCGCAGTACCTTGGCCTCCCTGGGGAAGGTCCCACACAGACCTTCGGGGTGATGCTTTCTCTAGATGCAGAGCTGCTCCCTGCCTGCAGAACAACATCTCCAGTAAGTCTATGCTTGCTTTACAAGCAGGGAAATGCTACAGACTAAAGATACTCCAGGAAAAATGCCTTCTGTAGCAACTTATCAACATTTTCACCTTGCTTTTTGTTCTCTTGGAAGCCAGCTGCTGTTGTTGCTCTTGTTGCTTCATGAACGATGTCTAAAGCTGCTTAGTAGTGCAGAGCTGACTTGCAAAATTCAAACTTCCTACAAGTTGCATGCCAAAAATTATTCTACAAGAAATCCCTGCGTAGGCTTGCCTTTACCACTGTGTTAGCAAGAACTGCTTTGTCCCTAGTGACAGCTGAAAAGAGCACTATCTGTCTACCTGCAGGTGGATTTCATGATAGAAAACATGATGTTGTTTTCAGGGTTTTTTTAAGGCTTTCATCCCTTTTTAATCTCTTAGCTATGAAAAGTGGTAGCTTTATATTTCTTCTTTTATACATCTCAGCCTGCCTCAAGGCACAGCATACCTCAGAGTATGCAGGGCAGCAGCGCAAATGTAGGATGCAGAGGACTGACAGTACTCTGCACTGTCACCCAAACTTAAAGCTGAAGAAAATCTGGTAATTTTCTGTCTTCCAGCAAACAGATCCCAAGCCTGGGTTTGCTTTTCTAATCAACAACTAAACAAATACATAAAGAGTTAGGCTTCTTCATAATATCTGTCTGCAGAGATGACGACCTGCCTTTCTCACCTCTTCCTACTTGGTGTTACGGAGAGGATGAGGAAGAAATCACATTGGCTGCTGGTGTCATGTGTAATAGAAAGGTGGACGGTCAAAGAAGGAGGAGAATAGTGCAGCGGGGATGCAGATGAAGCTGTGTTTCAGAAATAGCTCCCCACTTTCTGTCCTCTCTGACGCAGGCTGAGGGTGTAGTTAGTTTGAGGAACATATTTTCAATGCCAATTATGCCTTAAGCATTTATCACTTGTGCTGCAAAGGTGCTGAGCTCTGTGCAGCTCTTGGAACTCAGCAGACACAAGCACTCACGATGCCAACAGGTGAACATCATTTACTTTCTGATTTTTTTTTTTTTTTTGAGGGGAGGGGCGGTTGCTACCTTTCAGCTGGATCAGTTCAGTGTTCAACTAAAGGGTTATGCAGCCGCTGGTGTCAGCACCACTCCGGGAAGCAGAGCAAGGGTGGGAGCCAACAGCCTTATGTCGAGGCAGGATGGCGTGGTGAGCGGTTAACCTGGTTTGAGCACTCCGCTGCGTAACCGCAGCGAGAGCCTGTTGTAAGCGGGTGGGAGGAAAACTGGAGGCTGCCTGGAGAGATCAGCAGGTGCGGTAGGGTGAGAGCACTCTTCAATGTTTAGTTAAATCTTAACTTTGTTGGGCAATTCCCAGGGGTGGGATGCCTGTGAAATTAAAGGATGCTGTTTTAACACTTCAGTTACTTTATGCATAGAAAAATCAGCCAGGGAATGCTCTTTACAAAGACCAACTCTTGTACAGCAGAGCACCAAATGCTCCAACCCGTGCCACCGCCCCAGCCTATGCTGGGTGGGCTACGCGAGGCAACAGCCGGGGCCGGGGAAAGCGGCACGGCTGGGGGGTAGGCGGCATGTCCTTCTCGTATCATCCGTGCCAAAGTCAGCGTTAATCCAGGTATGCTCGCTAGACTCCACGGTTTTGAACGAATTAGACCCTTTTCACCTTTAATCAGCTCACGAGCCCCTCCCGCCTGGCTCGGGGGGGGGGTTCGCCGACCCCCGCACCACCCCTCCTCACCGACACTCGCCAGAAACCCCTACCCGGGGCTCCCGAGCTGGGCGAGGCGGCAGGAGGGGCTGTTACCGGCGGCAGGCCTCTACCGATCCGCTGCCTGTCGCCTCCCGCCGTACCGCCGCACTCCACCGGGCGGCCCCCTCCGCGCCGCCGCCCCAGCCGGCTCCCACGCATGCGCGCCGCGGAGGAAGGACGCGGAGGAAGGACGCAGGGAAAGGCGCCGGTCGGCCAATCCCTCTCGGCGTCGCGAGCGGCGTCACTCCGGGGCGCCTGTCGGTTGGCCAGAGGGGCGGGCGGTTGGCGGTCGCGGCGGCAGCAGCAGCTGAAGGAGACTCGAGGACGGGGGTCCCTCGCCAGGCACTGCCGCCCGTCCCCACTCCATGCGCAAGATGTTGCTGGCCGCGCTCTCCCGGGTGCTGCAGGGTCCGGCTGCTGCCGCCGCCGCCGCCGGGAGGACGGTGAGTGCGGCCGTTACCTACCCGACCGGAACGCGGAGCGGGGAACCAACGGCCCCAGGGAGCGCGGCGGGGCCGCGCGCGGCCCCCTGTGCGGGAGGGGGTGGGCGAGGCGCGAGGCGGCGGTTGGTACCCCAGCCCTCGCTCGCCCAGCGCGCGGGCTGGGCGCGGGCCCGCGGGCAGCGGGTGGGGGCTCGCCGCGGCCGTTACGGCCCGGTGACGGGTTCGCCCGTTGGGGATAGCCCGGGCGTAACGGCTGGCAGCCCTGTTGCTTGATTCCGGCGGCAAAATAAAAAGAAAATATGCAGTCCGGCGTGGAAAAAAAAAAAAAAAAAAATGGTGGCTGCGTGCAGGAGCTCGCTGTGTAAATACCTTTTATAAACGCCTCGTCTGCCGTCCTTCCCCCAGCGCCGCCGAAGCAGAGGGTGCGGCTGATCCCGTCAGGTCCCTGCAGGGCCGCTTAATTTTCCTCACGACGTTAAAATTGGGGCCGGCACCGGGCTGGAGGCCGCTGGGAAGCGGGCGGCTGGAGCTGCCCTGCCCGGAGACCCTCTGCCAGTTCTGTGCGCAGTAATCTCTCTGCCAAATTTGTACAGTACATGTAAAATATTCTGAATCGTTTCTGAAACCCTTTTCCAGGTACTCTGCCTCCAGATATTTTATTTATTTATATTTTGGCTGTCAGCGCAGGTCAAATCCTAAACAGAGGGTAAATGTGCTCTTCTCGCTTCATTCTAAACTCAGCCATCTGACCTTTTTTGAGCTGCTTTGCCTTTCTTTGCTCAAATAGTGGTCCCTTTTCATACATTCCTGAATTTTCTTTCAAATTTTGGGGGTTTTTTTGGCATTAGTGTGTCACCTGCTGTGTTTTATCTCTTTTGTATGAAAAAGATCTTCCTTTATGTATTGGGACTATATGGAATATGTATCCAAAAATATTTCTTAATTTACAAGTAAAATATCTATATTAAAATTATCAATCAAGTATCTGTATTAAAACTATCAATCATAAATGCCTAAAATTAATTCCTCACTGCAAGTACTTGATCTGGTCCTGACACGCTGCATTCTCCTGGAAGTCCAAACTAGATCTGGTTTGGATATCTTAATACAGATTTTTGGATCCTAGTAATTACCAAATATGTAAATATTTTTCTTGAATTGCTCCTATGTATTTATAGTGAAGGGATAAATTACCAAATAAATAGAAGCAGTTTTAATTCATAAAGCAGTATTTTATATTTTGAGTATATTGCAAAGTGTGTAGATGGTGCAGACTTACCTGTACCTCCTACAGTGTTCTAGTTGGCTGGTAATTTGCTGACTTATCCCCTAATTGTTATAGTTACTTACTCTTCTCTTTTTTTTCTTTTTTTTTTTTGTTCTTTTCTTTTTTCCTTCCAAATGCTGCTAACCTAGGGAGCTGTTAGTGAGGTAAGGCCTGAATCAGTTCTGTCAAGGTTTGTTTTTGACATGTGTACTGGCCATGTACTAGAACTGTTGTTTTTATGCTGTATTCAGGGCAGGGGGAATGCCATGGTTGAATGAGCTACTGAAATTTATATGTAACTTAATTAACAATATGATTTTACCACTAAAGATGCATTCCTTATGCTGTGGCCACAACACGTGGATGGACAGATGCGCATCGTATCTGATCCTGTGGTGAAACTTGGTAATGTTATATAAAAATACCAGTTGTTCAATAGCCTGTGCTCATTTTTTAAGACCGAACAGTAATATATTTTTAAACATCCCTCTTATCTCTCCCTACCATGCTACCCTTTCTGTTGTTCTGCATTTCATCTATCCTTAGACGTCACCTTTATGTTTCTAAAGAATTTTTAAGTAGTGGCCATGCTGTTACCCACTGAAATGATACTCTCTTTCTTCATTGATATTGACTTGCATTCCTTCAACTTTTCTTCCTATTGAAAGGAAAGAGTGAGAATGGTTAATCTTCCAGAAATCTTCCCCGTTCCCCCCCCAGCTCCCCCAAGTAATTTCTTGTTCTATCAAAGCAAAATTCCAGTCAGTGCAAAGAACCATTAAAATCTGCATTGGCTGTCTCTATTTCTATAGGGAATCTGGCATGTGAAGGGATTAAAGACTTATTTTTGTGATTTTTATGCTCTCCACAGTCTTTTGAAGCATATTGATTTTATTTTAGATAATCACTGGTATTACAAATTTAAAATTTTGTTCACTTTTTTTTTTTTCCTAATCTTAATTTTAAATACTGGGTTTTCAAGGACCTCTAGCACATATGTACAGAGTAAAAGTTCTCTAGTATTATAGGGAGAGTCTCATTCACAAATCATTTCAATTTGGGAGTAGTGTTAGAAATTATCAGAGAATTCACCTACTTTTGCTTGATAATTGTATTTAAATATTGCTCATATTTTGATTTTTGTCTTCTTTTTTTTAAAGGCATCTCGAGTGATGGTAGCATCACGTAACTATGGAGACTTTGCCAGTGAAGCTACGTTTGAAATTAAGGTAACGAAGCTGAGCACCTAATATTGTCATTCTGTGTAAGTGTTTGTTGTAGATCTTGACTTAATGGACTTGCTCCCTTATCTTTTCAATTGTAAACATATTGTTTGAATTTTCAGAGTCAAACCCTCGCTATCTGACCTGATTTCTAAATGCAGCTGGAATTTCTGTGCTTGGCAATAGTAGTGTTACTTCTTTCTTAAGAATGTGAAGTTGTGATTCTTTGCAGCTGTGATACTGCAAGGCAGCTGTGAGAATGGAGTTACAAGGAGCTAAAGAACATGTTCTGAGGGATTAATGTTTTTTTTAATGCTTTTAAAACAAGTAGCTGTTGCTAGCTGTCTACCCTTCTTTGCATCTTCCTTTTGTTTACAGAATCAGAGGTGCTGTATCCCAGATGTGCAGCTGATTGAGATCTGTGTGGATTTTGGAGGAAAAAATACAGCATCCTTTTTAGTGCTTGATGTGGTGCCACTCCAAAAACATGCGTGTTATTCTGTCAGCTTTCCACTGTGGCTGGGTCTTAGGAAAAAGCAATGCTTCCATTGGCATTAGCTTTTGTGCTGGCTTTTCATTCAGGAATTGATTAAAGAGAATCTGAAATAAATTATTTGTTTTTTCTTCTGCCTGCTCCCTGTTTGCCCGTGCCTGTAAAGTATTAAAATCGTTTCACAGGTGGAAGGGAGGAAAAATACATACATAAGAAGTCTTTTCTGAGTACATACAAGGTTTAATGTTTGATCCTGTGTGGATTACAAGACTTCTCGGTTTCTAGAGGAGTCTTGTAATCTTAGACTAATGTACACGTGTGATATATCCAGTCCATCTAGGTGTCAGTGGATTTGCTCTGGAGAGACTTTAGCTTTAATATAAACTGTCTTTAACCTGTACAGCAGTATTGTGGCCATTTAATTTACACTGATGGAGTAATTTGTTAGATCTGTTCACTGAACTTGACTGTTTGGGGTTTTTTAATTATTTTTTATTATTTTATTTTTAATTTTATTTTTTTATATTTTGTATGGGTGCCTAAAATCAACCCTCCCTCAGTAAAGTCCATGGTTTGGGGAGGAAGTTGTGCTGTACACATGGTGGTTTTACTGGTGGGGTGGCTGGTGCTTGTTAGCACTGGTGGTAGAAAAGATGAGGTCCAGTCTTAGGACCAGCTCTTACAAACTGTTTCACAAAGGAAACTCTTCTGTTTTTCTTGTCTCTTCACTAAGCCTCTGTAGCTTTTACCAAGTATTTGGCTTGCAACAGCCATCGAGATGGGCTTTTCTCATATTTTGTGAAGACTGTAGTTCATCTACTGCTAGTAGGAGCTACAAGACTTGATTTCATGAGTGGAAATCTGTCTTTATTAAAAGTAAAGCATTTATTTCCCTGAATTTGGGAATAGAACACAAAACTTACATTTGTTTTGACCTACGAATTTAGGTTTTGCTGGCTTTCTTTTATGAAAGATATTACATTCTGAATTTGGAAAGGGCACATCATAACAAAAAGTGAGTTATATTCATAAATAGGATGAATTGCTTTCAGGAAATAAGTGCTTGTTCAACTCTGCAGAAATGTGACCTCCATCGCCTGGAAGAAGGCCCTAGTACCACAACAGTGCTGACTCGAGAGGAGGGGCTCCATTACTACAAGACAATGCAGACCATACGACGCATGGAGCTGAAGTCTGACCAGCTGTACAAGCAGAAGATTATCCGTGGCTTCTGCCATTTATATGATGGGCAGGTGAGAATTTCTCTTTTCCAAGAGGTTTTATACTGTCTTTCCCTGCTTTTAATGTAGAGATTTGAGTAGAGTGGGAGGTAAATCTAGAACTGAGTATCTATGTACAATGTCTGAAGTTGTAGCTGGATCCGTGATTTAGTTTGTTTCTTTTAAAAC
Source organism: Tetrax tetrax (assembly GCA_009806455.1). Taxonomy (NCBI): domain Eukaryota; kingdom Metazoa; phylum Chordata; class Aves; order Otidiformes; family Otididae; genus Tetrax; species Tetrax tetrax. Next base: position 152,201 of record WHYT01017192.1, on the reverse strand, counting down.
AATGTCTGAGCACACAAGGGAATCCCTGAGGTCTTGTGAATAGCAATGGGAAGAGAGAGGAGGCGAGGTGCAGCTGAAGATGAGGAACGAGCTGAATGTGAGGAACGAGCAACTGCAATGTGTTAAATTCAACATGGCTGGGGGCCCACATCCAACCATCAAGCTTCATTGATGGTTTTTGTTCCAGTGTCTCCTAGATCATGTGCCCACTTAAAAGCTACAGCCAAGAGAAGGAACTTCATGAGCTTGGTAAAGCTTTGCTGTCTGTCCGTTGCCCCCTGCCATTTTTGAATTGCAGTTGTTTAGATACTTAATTTGGGAGATGGACGTAGAAAAAGTCCACAGATTTTTGCAGCTTTTAGTTCCCCTCCTGTGTCTGCTTTTGCTAATTACAGTCAGGTTGGAACTTAGAGCCCAAGGCTGTTGTAGCTCCAGGCCTGCCACCCCTTGGGGTTTCAGTCTCTTTTATCTGTGCTCTTCCTGTTTTCCGCTGGTATTTGATGTATGGGGGAACATAGGTAGCCCTTGCCACGCTGCTGACAGTGGAAATTGTGTGCTTTTCTTCTTTGGTAAACTACTTTTCCTTTGTAACAGGAGGCTTGCTGTGTAGGGCTTGAAGTTGCCATAAACCGTACAGATCATGTGATAACAGCTTACAGAGCTCATGGCTTTACCTATGCACGAGGAGTGCCTGTTCGAGAAATTCTCGCTGAACTTACAGGTTTGTGCTAAGTAAAATGAGGATTCATGTGCTGCTGTACTTGTGTCAGAAGTTTTTATTGAAATTAAAAATTATGTTGATACACAAAGTATACTGGGGCTTCAGAAGCAGTTTTGTGACATAGCAGAAGAAATCAATTTTATAATTTTATACTGCAACCACTTTTTACTAAAACGTAAATCCTAATTAATATTTAAGTGCTAGTACTTCTAAAGCACAAATTCACAATTTTTTTCTTGATACCATATGCTATATTGTTGTGCTACAACAGCTTATTTAAATGGAACTCGCTAGTGGTACATGTTTATTCTCAATAGGACAGGGCATTACCTTCCCTAGGAGACAGATGCAGATTTTCAGATCTAGGCTGCTGAAGTCTTAGGAGGACTGATAAACACTGCCTATAGTGGTAAACTGGATGGTTTGGGAAAATTTGACTGTAGCAAGAATATTGAATAGTAATCTAGACAGATGTAAGATTTTGCAGAAAGAAGAGGTGGTTATTCGCAACAGGGTCATAGGTGGAGCAGGGAAGAGAAGAGAGAATGGGCCTGCTGAACTCTTAGAGGTCTGTGAACAAATGGCTGAAGTGCAAAACAAACAAGGAGTTTGAAAGCCTTTATGAATCGTGGGTAAAGACTTGATCTGAGAATTTGCACACTTGAAATGTTACTATAGGAAAGCACATTTTGGAGGTAGAGAAGAGGTATGGTTTTGTGTACTAAGAATGTGTGTGTGTGTGTGTTAAGAATGCATATTAATAACATGCACAAAAGCCCAGAATCTAGTGGATGATTGACTTGCCAAGTGTCACTGGATACTGGTAAAAGGAAAAAGTAAATGAGGAGACTGTCATGATTGAAGCCTACTATTGGCCCTGAAACTACAGATGTCAGTGATGATGGGAGTTTTTTGTTCTTTATTTCTTTTCATGACATACGTCTCCTTATATAACATTTTGCTTGGTTTTAGTAGGGCTATTTTAATTGGGAAAGAGCAGCTGCAGTACAGACTGTTGTTCCAAGAAATGACTTTTGGGGCAGGTTTCTGCAGAGGAGTGCTGCTAGAGCTGAAAGATCTTGACTGAAAATGCCAAAGTGAAAGACAGCCTGAGTTACAACGACCAGGAAATGACTGAATTAAAAAGTCTTTGAAGGAGCAGGAAGCAGAGTCACCCACAATAAGACTAGTAGATAAGATCCTACAGGAAACAAACTATAGAAAATAACTTTTCAGGAGAATTTATGATACCCTGAGAAACAGTTTTTTGGATGTCAAGGCAGATTTTTCTCAGAAAAGTAGAAAGTACAGCAAAAAGGGACATTGGTCAATAAGGACTTTGTTGCTAAAATATGAGACAGGTTTGTACAAAACGTGGAGAGAGACCACTAAAGTTTAATTACAGTTAAATAGTTTTCTAATTAAAATTGGACAATTTTTTTTTTTCTCTTTAGCCCTAGCTGGCAGAATCTATAAAAGCTCACATGAAGCCAATTCATAAACATACAAAAGGTACGAGAAAGACCAATAATAAAAAAGATCCACTATTAAGTAAGAAAGAGAAGTACAAATTCCAGGAAGAGGTCCAGCATTCACATTCTAAAATAAATACCAAAGCTAAGGCAAAAAAAAACCCCAACCAAACAAGCTATGCTAATTAGCAATAAAGAGAAGCCTCAGTGGTTAGTAACAAGACAGATTAGGATAAGAAATGGAGGGAGCTGATGAGAAATTCTGTGTTCTTAGGTCAGCTCATTTAAATAGGGTTTGTTGTAATCCTTCATGAACCACCAGTTATCTTCAAACTGTAGCTTGGATAAAGCTGGGCTAGGTAACGTTTTGATAGTTATCCCAGGGTGGGGAGTTGTTGTAGGTTTGTGGTTTTGTTTGTTTGTTGTTTTTTTGGTTTTTTTTAAATGTCCTATCTGTAATTTTTGGTTCTAGTTATTGTCACAGGGAAGACAAGTGTAGATTATTGCAACTGATTTTGGAACAATGTTGATCTTTCTTGCAGAAGCCAAAAGTAGTAAGGACTGTATATACTACCATTTACAGATTACAGCTATGAGAAACCGACCATGTTGACTATTAAAAAAAAAAAAACCATAGGACACTGAAACTTCTTGGTTGGTTTTAAAATTTCTTCTTAATCTCCTTCTGCATTTCTTGAATTACGTTTTTATTATAATCTCCCCCCATGTGTTGCAATATATTTAACAGTAAACTCTTTGGGGAGAGGCCATTATATCTTAACTCCATGTAGTAATGACAACACCATGGTCTTAGTGTTGTTACCTTTAGGAACTGAATTAGATGTTCCCATAGTATTTTTTCTCCAGAAAAATGAATTGCTTGTTATTCATGTTTCAGGTCGAAAAGGAGGATGTGCGAAGGGAAAAGGAGGATCAATGCATATGTATACCAAAAATTTCTATGGTGGCAATGGTATTGTTGGTGCTCAGGTATATACATGACTCCTACTTTAAAGCACAAGTTGAATTTGGCTTGTGTCACGTGCCAGTGTTGCCTCTCGTTTTTGTGGTGTGAGCTTGTGTGCTCTGTGGCTATTAAACCTGTTATGTCTCTATTCTGGTTTGCTCACCATTTTGTGAACTGTGGCAAAAATGAATCAGACTGAGAATCTAGTTAATGTGTATATTTTGGCTCTAATGCAGATTGGAACTAACAGCATTGGGTTGTTAACAACTTGTTTGTTGAGCAGATAGAAACACACACAGTGTGTCTCTTTACATTTCACAAGCTGCCTATCTTCAATTCCTCTAAACATTATTCTAACGTGTTGCTTTGTCCTGTACTCTGCGATAGGTTCCTCTTGGAGCTGGGATTGCTCTGGCCTGTAAATACTTCGGCAAAAACGAAGTCTGTCTGACGTTATATGGGGACGGTGCAGCCAATCAGGTAAATGAGCTTTGTCTGCTGTGGCTCTGTGAGGAGGAGTGTGCCTGTAGGTTATCAGTTTCCCTTCTGTGAACTGAGAGTTCTGCCTTTCCACAGAGTGATGGGGGAGCACCTTTCACCCTGCCAGTGAGGTCCCTGCAACCCAGGCAATGTCTGCGATGTGTGTGTTGAGCTTTCTGGCACAAGGATGCTTTATTAAAGGAGTCCACCAGTAGTGAAAAAGCAAGCCCGGAGACAGAAGACAACGTGCACCCTCTGTGCTATAATCCACTGCAGTTTTTCTTAGGGCTATTGTTGTGAAGTGCTGTTCACTGAGACCAACTTCATGTAGGTGGCCGGGCCATCTTGCAAATTTTGGACACTGGCACATCTTATTTGTGTTGTCTTAGGCATTTGAGTAGGGATGTGTTTCAAGTACTGTATAGTCTTCAGAGGAGTGGTTCAGATAAAGTTAAGAATTTAATTGCCAGATGCTCTTTATGTTTTGGGAATGTAGCATGTGCTTGGATTTCTTTATTACATTTTGGATCTGTCTCTGTCCTTCCCTACCGCTGTTTTGAACTCTGCCCTTGATGCTGGAGTGAAGGGGAAACTTCTTCCCTCCTGGAATGCTCTAGATACTGAGGGAGTGAGTGGGGCTCATGGGTAATGATTTGAACACTGCAGGAGTCATGGGATGAGGGGTCTCCAGTTACTTGTTACCCTCTTTCCAGTTACGCGTGGCTCACCTGAGTGTGACACCCTGAGGTTTCTGTGCTGTCAGGAGAGCTCTGAATGATAGCAGTGAAGATGACAGTGCTGCTAAACAGGGAGAAACGTGTAACTTAATTCTGAAGATAGAGGGGAGCACAGAGCGTGTCGCAGAGCCACTTACTAGTGATGTTCCGTCCAGTCATTTCGCGTTATCAGCAGAGACATTAAGCCAGATAAGAAATTGGTGGTTTAGAGTGTACCGTTGATATGATTTCCCACTTTCAAAACACAGGTGGGGATCTCAGCTCTTGTTTTTCCCTCTCTGACTGTGTAGCAAAGCTGATGCAGTGACTGTGGTCAAACTATTATTTTACTTTGCTATAGCAGTGCCCTGCTTCACAATCAATTGTGAAGTTTTTTTATGACTTGCTGAAATACTTCAGTTAAAGTTGAAGGTTCTGTGCTAACCCAAACACAGATACTGAAATAGGTTTAAAAATTAAGTTCTATAAACTGTTGAGATGTTGTTACCTTGTATCATGTAGCTTCTCTTTTATTCCCGCTGAGCTGCAGCAAGTGGCTGGTTTCACATCACTACCAGTATTAAAATCTCTCCTAGCTAGACCTCTGCAACAGAATGGTTCTCAGTAGAGCCCAAAGCTTGAAGGCCAAGCTCCTTGTGTAGATGTAACTTGCTCTTTCTCTTTCAGGGTCAGATATTTGAAACGTACAATATGGCTGCCTTATGGAAGTTGCCTTGTGTCTTTATCTGTGAGAACAATCGGTATGGAATGGGAACTTCGGTTGAAAGAGCTGCAGCCAGTACTGACTACTACAAAAGAGGAGACTTCATTCCAGGGCTCAGGGTGAGGACAACCCAACCCCAGGATTTTTTGAGGGGGCAGGTGGAAGTGGGGGGGATGCGCATGCATACACCTGCATGATATATACTTATGTATGTATTTCTTTTAAATATAGGAAAATTTGAAATGGAATTCCTGTTGCAGTTGTGGAAGTCCTGAAATGGGAAGTTTGGGGTTTGGCAATTATTTTTTTTTTTTTGCCTCAACTTGTAGTTTCTGTTTATCAGGTGGATGGCATGGATGTTCTCAGTGTTCGAGAAGCAGCAAAGTTTGCAGTGGAGTACTGTAGATCTGGAAAAGTAAGTCTGTAATTATCATTCCTTTCCCATGGGTTAAATTCTTAGCCAGACTATCACTGCATAAGAAGTTCCTCATCTAGCCCATTTTCTCCAGTGACTGTTGAAACTTTATCTGACCTTTATTTCCTATTTTCTCCACAGTATTGAACCTGTAAGCAATTGAGTGGTTCCTTAATGCTGTTAGAATTTATTAGCATGCAATTGGTATTAACCAAGCATTTAAAGAAACACATATTTCCTGATACTCTGTCATCCTTTTCCCCATTTCTACCCCAGTTAAATTCTGTTGTAAAAGGTGTTTTGACTGTGAGACAGTTGTGTTCTTTGTGAAGAGATTAATTAGGGGGAGCACCAAGGGAAGTGGTAATCATTCTATCTTTACAACAAATGGGAATGAGAAGTGAAGTAAAAGTTTTGTGAGTCAGCACTAGTGTCTGTCCCCCAAGTATGAAAGATTTAATATTTGATGAAATACTGTTTGTGCTGGGAAGGTACAACAGAAAAAAAAGGTTCAAACAGAAGAATGAGGTTCTTTTAGTTACAATCTTACAGTGTGAAATAGTCTGAGTAATGGTGGAGTGACATTGGAAGGGGAGAAATTGTTTAATGCTGCTTAATAAGAACATTAGAATAAATGCTTACAGTATCAACATATGCTTTCATTTGAGAAGAGTTAAATTTCATTTTACTAGTTGTGACAATGTTATCTAAATTAAACTGAGAAAAAAACATTGAATTAAAATAATCAGTGGTGCAATTTATCTGTAGCAATTACTTGCTGCTATAACAACAAATTGGTCATTCAAGGTGGTGACACTCTCTGTAATTTTTTTTTTTTTTTTTTTTTTTTTTTTTTTTTTTTTTTTCTTTTTAAGGGTCCTATTGTGATGGAGTTACAGACATATCGTTACCATGGCCACAGTATGAGTGACCCTGGAATAAGGTACTATGACATTATGACATTCTTTCTTGGCATTCACTGAAAACAAGTATTGATGGCCAAATTCCTGAAACTGTCATGGATTCAATGTTTAAATCCATTGTGAAGTGCATATAAAGGTTATGAAGAAATTGCTATGAGCAGTCTGATCACTCACTTTACTACTCAGTTGATATCTGTGGCCATGTAAAATACCTGTTTACTTGCAATGTGAAGAGATTTAGTTTAGAACAGCACAAAGCCAGTTAAACTTACGCACTTTCTATTCATTTGCTTTCGGTGTCATGTTATGGGGTTTTCTAATTAGGCTTTGACTGAAAAGCAGCATGCTTTTCTCAGGCTTTTAGAGTATTTAAAATCCTGGAAGCTAAAATTATAGGAACAGTTTGGACTGTCCAGTCAAGAAGAACACTTCTTGGCACCCGTATATCTGTATTTTTAAGAAGACCTAAGCATTGCACCAACTGACAACTGTGAATTTAAATGAAGGAGTGGTGTATCCCAGTGCTTCCTTGGGAAATGGCAGTGAATTTTAAGCATGCAGCAAGTTATCTAGCCCCACCGCTTAGGGGAAAGGGGAAGGAGGAAATATGGCCCCTCATAGTACTGGGGTTGCTCCCCTTTCCCTGCCTGGGTTATACTAGAGTCTGGAGCTACTTCAGCTCCATTGCTGATTACAGATCTAAGAAAGAAGTGCTCTAGATGTACCTGTGCCACCCTTTGAGTGATGGTTGCTGTACTCTCATTGCATTCCTGACAATTCTTTGGTCGTACCTCTTTATAAAAGTGGGCTGTGTCCAGAACCTCACCTGTAGTCAAGGCTACCCCTGAAGTGCTTTGCTTGTCTTGCTCCTAGCTATCGTACTAGAGAAGAAATTCAAGAAGTGAGAAGCAAAAGTGATCCCATTACTTTGCTGAAGGACAGAATGGTCAACAATAACCTTGCTAGCATTGAAGAATTAAAGGTATGGCTTTTAGTTGTTATTTAAGCAAACTCTTGAGCGTTCATATACTAACGATCTCTGAAAAGTACATCATGGGGCAGTGTGCATCGCTTCTTTGAAGCTCTTTGAAGTTTGTTTTAACATCAGCTTTAGTGGTGACGCTGAAGTTTTGTAACAAAGTGACTAATGAAGTTGTACTCTGCTGGACAGCTTGGACCGGGGTGCTTAGTGTAGCTCAGCGGTGCAAGGGTGTGTGTATGGGTGTCAGTGTTTCAAGTGCAGCTCTTGTCAGATGCTAATGTGTAGAAATCAACATTGCCCAGGCTTTCCTGACTACCAAGGAAGGGGGTAAGTTTCCAAAAGGGAAATTATCAATATGAAAAATCCTAGGGAAGGAACCAGGAAACTTTAAGCAAATCCTGTGAATACTTTCATCAACTCTCTTTAAAAAATAATTGATACTGACATTTTCAGTGTTTAGCAGATTTGGAATTGAAAATGTCGAGGCTCAGTGGGGTGGTGTTCCTGTAGCAGTAAGTGAGCTGTGCTTACTGGGGACAAATGCTGCAGTTCAGTAGGAAGGAAGTTTTCACAGGTTTTAAATTTATGTTTATAGACAACATTAACACTACTTCTGACCAATACTTAATTATTGCATTTCAATTCAAAGTTACCCTGCTTTTTCTGAGCTGTCTTCTAATAAGCAACCATTTTTTTGGTTTAGGAAATTGATGTGGCTGTAAGGAAGGAGATAGAGGAAGCTGCTCAGTTTGCAACCACTGACCCAGAGCCGTCATTGGAAGAACTAGGTAACCACATCTACTTCAATGAGCCACCCTTTGAAGTGCGTGGCCCCAACCAGTGGATAAAGTACAAGTCCATCAGCTAAAGGCCTTTTTGTTGCCATAACTTATTCTTACGAGTAAGTGAATGTATTTACAGGAACTATAGTGACTCAGAAACAGCCCTTAAGCTTATTTAAAAGTTCTTTCAAAAGAGGAAATATGCAGAGAAATCCACCTCCATATGGATTTTCTTAAACGTGCTGAATGTTCTTGCAGAAGGAGTTAAATTAAGAGAAAGCAGTTTAAATTCCTATATATTTGCTTTACTGACTTTTCTTTTGTTTGCTGTATGTG